>JACXVL010000783.1:0-19973 GCA_014898675.1 Athelia sp. TMB | reverse complement strand
AAGCGATGAATATCCATCGCGACGAACCTGGTGAGTGTGTCCGAAGAAATGTCCGGCAATGGAGTTGTGGTAGCGTTGTAAGATTTGATTATAATAGTTAGACTGAAAGTGTGCAGGCGCGCGTGTTGTTATTTATTAAGCTCTGATAACCCAATTGAATTCAAAGGCTGGTGCGTTACCTGATCCTGCATAAAATCGCCAGAGCCTGTGGGAACATGGCCAATGACCCATGCTCTTTGGCCTGCATCTTCAGTCTCTTGTAGCTGTTCGACAATAAACGCTAGAACTCCGTTTGGGTCTGGCCTGATTTTGAATCTGAGAACTGCCCACATGAAGAAGAAAAAATAGAATGAAACATACTGGAAGGTATCACTGTCGTATAGATAGAAGCTGGGAGAGTTCAGTCTTCTCCTCTATATAAATGTGTGCGGCCACTGACTTATCTATGTACCAGTATTGTGTATTGACCGAAATTATCCTGATATGGACATCAATTCATGTGCATAAGTGTCACTAGACGAAATGCTCACCGAAGATTCGTTCCAGAGACCATGGCAGAGTAGCTTCCTGAGTCGTGCTGCACCTGCGATGCCGCCGCTTCTCCAATCCAGTTCTACGTCAAGGTTGAGCGCCATTGCTTCTACGTGCTTGGGCAATGCTCACCTCCCAGGCCGCACTTTGGACATTAAATGTCCACTGGAATCCGCTGGCAGCCGCGCTCGTGTTGCGGGGGAAAGAATTGACAGGAGCGGTGTCGCTTCAGCTCTCTGTCAGAACCTAAAACTAATATGGGTATTTCGATGCTCACTGGTTGCCTGTGATAAAGTCGTAATTAGGAAATTGTAAATATATAAACCAGTGGGAGATCTAACCGAAGCTGGGGAAAACAGGCGGTTGGATTTTCGCTGCTAGCTCGGCATTCCAGTCTTGCAAATCCGACGTGACATCGCTTCAAAAATGTAAGCTCGCTTCCGAATGAATAGACCTTTACATACCTCTGGTTCACAAGCCACAAGGCAGCTGTTCAATGGAACTTTAAGTCAGGCGACAAAGATAGTTGAGAATGATCCGGGACACTGACCTTCCACGACATCACCAGTAAAGATGGCGAACTTGGCATCACCAACCGTCTGCTGAGCAAACTCCAGCATGGAATCAACCAATGGCACCGAAGAGTCGCATGTGTGTTCGCCGAAGGGACCAGCAGGTTCTGTAGGAGTCGCAGGGCTGTCTGCGAAATTCCTGCAACATATTGGTTTCGTACAGTTGGCTTCAGAACCGGGCTGTCGTTCATGTTTGCATATTTAGTCGTGATCAAACCAACTTTGCAAGACTGTTTGGCTGACATACCGTATATTGGCGATCGATGTGAACATCCGAGAAGTGGAGCACTTGAAACGGCGATTTCCCCGAGGAGGTCCAGACTTTGGGTGCAGCAGGCGCTGCTGAGGGAAACGTAACATTGTAAGGATTGACAGCAGGGGGCTGGCAAAGGCCGATGAGCGAGCTGCAGAGGCGAGTGGCTGTGGTGCCTGTCGTTGAAATCGAGCGAAGGTCTTGAGCAATGATGGGGCCTTGCTCAGTTATCAGCCCTGCGCATACATCGTCATCCTCGATCTATGAACAGTCCGGTTTAGTGATATAATCCAGCCATAAGCTTCCAATGCACGCGCCTTCAGCGTCTGACATATTGTGTTCACAGTGTCCACGAAAGCAGTATCGCCTAGATCAGCAAGAATTTTGAGGGGAATGAACAAAGCATGACAGCTAGCACAGTCAACTGCGTTCTCGATAGCCTGTATGATCTCGTCTATGAGGCTAGCTGCTGTGAGAGATGATAGCGCCAAGAGAATGAATGCCCAAAAACGAAACAGAAGCATAGTCGAGCGTCACCGGGAGAGGCGATAAACGGCGGACGATGAAAGGTTAGCCAGCTTATGAGGGCTGCATTAAATTCAATCCATCAATCATGTGCAGAATGTACATTCCGGCGACGTATGGACGTATGATGAACGTGTCCTCAAGACAAGCGTGGAACAAAAACAGCTGGACAAATTCACCCTTGTCCAGAATTGCATATGAGATGGGCCATGTGACACTCCGAGTCGGAAGTGAGACATGGGAATTCAAAGCCGGCGGTAGCCTCCCATGGCCTTCCCTGTCAATGATTATTTTCGGATGCATAACACGCACGTCGCAGGTGAACATATGCATGTGCATCGTTCGAGAATGATTTGATCTGGAAGTGCGCTAGTCAGGGCGAACGTGTGACATACGTAGCGTCGCTGGGGAATGCGACGTTCAATATGATAGCACAGCTGCACAAAAAGACCAAATGTTTGTATGGTCGTCGTAGGTGAAGTTCAAGCAGAGCAAGAATGCATCTGACTCCGTGTCCTAATTCGGATCTTCCCAATCCACCGCCACCTGCCAGTGATCACATTTTGCTCCTGACAGTCATGCCACGCATGCTACTTTACAGCGGTTTACGAAACTAATGAGACTGGCCTAAAAATAAATTTTGGGCCGGGTGTGACATGACGTCGCCTGCCCAATCGGGAAACACCCCCAGATCGCGTCAACTCACGCAGAAACACAAGTCGCGTCTCGGCCTCTTGCTCCCGCACCCTCCCAGCCCTCCTAACTACTGATTAGCTAAACATATGGTCAACACTAGCATCAGCGATGACAGAAAGGCTTGCGCTTTGGATCTATGGAATCAAGGCTGGCAAATTGAAGACATCTGTCTCGCGCTTGCTATCTCTCGAGCCAGTCTGTATCGCTGGCGTGCTTACTTTGATCAGCATGGCAACATACTCCGCCCTCGCTCCCCACTTGTTGGACGACACCGAACTATCACACTTGCAGCTATGACTGCCATCCGGACTGTCTACGATGAAGCTCCTGGTGTATATCTGGATGAGCTGTGCACCTACTTGGCTGTTGAGCACGACATGATTCTATCTACTGCAAGCCTCTCGCGCACTCTGGATCAGGCTGGACTTACCCGAAAAAAACTGAAGAAGATCGCTATCGAGAGGGATGAAGCACTGAGGCAGGAGTGGAGGAACTCGCTTGAGGCAGACTTTGGTGGAGATGGGAATGAGTTTATATGTGTGGATGAAATGAGCAAAAATGAGCACACCTGGAGCCGAGGCTATGGGAGGTCAATGAGCGGTGAGAGGGCTGAACTGACAGATGTGTTCGTTCGCGGTGATAGATATTCTCTCGTGGCCGCCATCACAACTGATGGTTATATTGCGGCACGTGTGGTCCCCGGCTCCTTTGATGCTCTCGAATTCTATGAGTTTGTCTGTGATGATGTGGTGAGTCCTTCAGAATCCATGAGCTCATTTTACTCACTGCGTATATAGATACCCCAAATGAATCCCTTCCCCGACACTCGATCTGTTCTTGTGCTTGACAACTGTCAAATACATCATAATGACCCACTAGTTGATCTTGTCCGTGCTGCTGGCAAGTGCTTCAAGCCTCACATGGGATCCATTATCTTCAAGCTGATATATGTTAGGCTGCCTTATCCTCTACTTACCTGCATATTCCCCGGATCTCAATCCAATTGAGGAATCATTCAGTGCCCGTGAGTATATGCTCTATCCTCTCTGGTCCTGAAGCTTCTGACATGCTCTCTTAGTCAAAGCTTACCTTAGGCGATGCGGACCCATCCTCCGAAACCACCCTGACCCAGAACTTGCCATACTTGATGCTTGCGGCGCCATAACAGCTGATAGCTGTCGTGCTTGGTTCAAACACGCGGGGTATATTCACTAGTATTGTCTCTAAATATTGAAATGTAGTCTTATTCCGAAACCCATGTAGCATTCAATTCCAAAAGTGTGAAGGTTCTGCGTTGTGAGCAAAGCGAAGAGAACGGGACCAGCCTGTGCTCAGCGCGGGCCAGCGCGTTACAAACAGCGCGCGCAAGTGCGACAGCGAGAGCTTCGACACATTCCGCTGCACCGCGCCGAGCGCGCTCGTGTCCTGCCCGCCGCGTTCTCCGCGGCCTTGTCCAGTGCCTCGTCACCCCGCTCCTCGGCCTCGGCTTCTACGTCCTCTACACCCCCAAACCCCTCGCCCTCGCGCACTCCACCGCGCACATCGCCGCCGTGAGCCAGGGCCTCACTGTCCTCCTCGTCCTCTGGAACGTCCTCGCACTCGCCGCCTTCGCGAACACGTCGACGGGGAACGACGTGCGGTGCGCGCGCACGAGCTTGAGGCACTCGAGGCGCACGCAGGAGGCTGACGTCCGTCATGCTCTCCATATCGATCTCCCCCAGCGCCCGCAGTCCGCCCCGCCCCGGGCCCCGCACCGTCGTCTCAGTCTTGCTCTGCTCCACCGCGCACCCCATGCGCCGGAGGACCTCGACGGCGAAGCACGCGTTGCCCTGCAGCGAGCCGCTGCCGATGGTCTCGATCGTGCAGGCCGTGCCGGTGATGGCGGCGAGCGCGAGCGGGTACGTCGCGCTGCTCGCGTCGCTCTCGACCTCATACACCGCCGGGTTCTTGTAGACGCCGCGCGGGACCCCGTACACGTCCGTCCCCGGCTCACGCGTGACCTCGATGCCAAACGCGCGCATCATCGCGAGCGTCATATCGATATACGGCTGGCTCACCACCACCCCGCCCACCAATTCCAGCCTCAGCGGCTCCTTTGCGTACGGCGCGCACAGCAGCAGGGACGACACGTACTGGCTCGACACGCTCGCCGCGAGCTGCACGCGCCCGCCCTGGAGCCCGCGCGGGGCGATGGCGAGGGGGAGGCAGTTGGGGGCGCCGAGGTACGCGATGTGCGCGCCGTTGGGAGCGCGCGCGACCTCCGCCTCGAGCACCATCCCGATACTGACGTACTCGTCGTGGAGGACCGCGGGCGTGAGCACGGCCTCGAGCGCGTGCCCGAGCGTGTGATGCTGCCGTGGATCAGGCGCAGCAGCAGCTCGTGGTATGCCCTGCAGCGCGGCGGAGACGGTGAGCGGGTCGCGTCGCACATGGTTATGGGCTCGTGCAAGCCAACGGCTGTGAGCGCACCGTGGTGCGCGTGCAGCATCTGCAGCTGCTCGAGCGTGCTGCTGAACTTGGGGAGCGCGGCGGCGTCGAGGGAGGTGAGTCGCGTGGGGGAGAGAGCATAGCGGGACACGCGGACGCTCGTGAGCTGGGGGTGCGTCTCGAGGAAGGCGATGAACGGGTGCTTCTGGTCGGGGGCGGCGCCGAGGTTGACGATGAGGTCGCCGAGGGTGAGCTTGCGCAGCTTTGGCCAGCGGGCATGGAGGAGCGGGAGGACCTTGGCGGTGGGCCAGGAGATGAAGCTGTGGAGGCAAAGCTCCTCGAGGTCGCTGACGGGGATGCACAACATGTTTATCACGTCCGGCAGCAGCGGCGCAACCCAGCTGCGTGCGCACCGCACGCGCATCACGCCCGTCGCATATTCGAACCCCGGATCGAAAGGTTCAATGGACGGCGCTTGCTGGCTGCAGCTGCAAGTCGCAGTCGTTCGAGAGTACCGTGTGTGCGTCACGGTGCATAGAAAGGGGAAGTCGTTGGGGTTTGGTACTTGGTTGGGTAGGAACAAGTGGCAGGACTGAGGAAACCGCTCTAGCACTGGTGCGGTGCGCCGGAGGTGGAAGATCGGGCAGTGCGGAGGACCGGCGTGATCCATGGGCATCGCGCCCAGCATCAAGTCACGCTAGTCGGTGTGATATGAGCTTCGTTGTGAAGGCATGCACAGACAAAGAGAGACTCACCCCGGGTTCAACCTCGATAGCGCATTGGAATAGGCCCACACCAATTTGGTGGAGAGTGGACGATTCCAATCTGGGACAGCATCCAACACGCGAGGTCCTCGAAGGAACGAACACCGCAAACCACGCGAAAGCGCAACATCGACGAGTCCCGACGGCCACTCGCGAAGACCATCCCAGCGCCTCGCACTACGATCCCTCTGCCCCTCCCTCCATCCCTAAGATCCGAACGACACTCGCCCTGCGTCGGCGAGCGTACAAGCGCCGCAGCTCGACACGCTGTGGAGTCAACGCAAAGGTCAAGCACTGCATGACAAACCAGGGCGGGATGGCATGGGGGAGGAATAGCTTCGGGTGCGGCGTTGAGTGTGTGTTGAGCAGGAGATGGTGGTGGGAAGCTACAAGAGGCTCACTGTCAGGATCAGTAACTCCGTAGGCGACCGCCAACAGTACAAAGTAATACATATTATTGTTTGCTGGGCGTGTACGATACAGGGACAAGAAAAGCACAAGAAAATGTAACGTATTTACCACAGACCATCCTTCACGTCCTGGCAGAAATTAGTGTGAGCGTCAATAAATTCACCCCACCCCAAGCTCGAAAACTTCGCCACCCCTTTCCACTCCTTCTCATCAAGCTTCAAAACACTATTATTGCCGGGCCTGTATTCGAGGAGCTGAAGCTTCTTCATATCTTCACCAGAAATATCGTAGCGCTCGCAAAAGTCCATGAGGGGAACTTTCCGAAGGCGAGCACGGCACGGAGATTTGTTTGAAGCAGTGTTGTTAGGGTTAGGATCTATGGCGGCGGGAGGAACCTGTTGGATGCTGGGTTGCGGGTACGGGGCTTGCTGGACATATGGAGGTGGGAAGCCGGGATAGAAATGGGTGGGCCACTGGTTCTGAGGCCATGGAGCGGTGGTAGGAGCAGGTGGCATTGGAGTATGGGGGACAACAGGGGCGGGAACATTGGCATTGCTAGGTACGCGCAGCTTCTTGGCATCATCGAAGTGGGGAGAGACAGGGGGTTCATGCTCAGTTGCATTCCCGTTCATCTGGGGACAATCGGAACATGGTTAATGAGGATCTGATGAAAGAGAAAATGAGCACTCACCATGTGGGCCGACCACACTTTCAACCTAAGATCGTTTAGTTCAAAAAAGCGACCATCTGGGTCCTTGTAGACTGCTTTGGTGGGGAACTCTGGATGGGCACCGATCGGGTAGAGCTCAACCAACTTTTTGCGTGCCTCATTTGAGCGGTCGGAGAGATTAGCCTGTTCGAGATAAATCAGCATATAGTCTAATAAAATCACAAGAACTTGAAACTTTTACCAATTGCGCACCGCGCGATATGAGTTCGGGGTTCTGGGCTGCAACTTCAATGTCATAATCAAACGGTTCCTCGACTTGATCTGGATCGCCCGTGTCCCAACTCTAAAACCAACTATTGTTAGGTATTATATTTCGAGTAAGAAATAAGACCACTCACAACATCCTTTGCCGGGGGTGGCATATACAGAGTGAGAGCAGCTGCACTCCGCTTTGCTTTATCTCTTGCTGCCAAAACTAATGCCCGAAACCCTTCGATATCGGCAACTGGTCTTCGTGGCGAGTTGGCTGGCTTCTCCCACTTCCAGGTAAAGTTGCGGACTGCGAGCATCTTGACACTGCAGGGAGTCTTGTTGGCAATTATGGTCTTGAAATCGTCAAACGAGGCGTTGACAGACAGCATGAACGGGCCGCGCTGGATGACAGGAGCAAGGATAGATTTGGAGCCCTTGCGAGCGGCTGCGGTGGATTTGGGGCTTTCGATCTCAATGTATACGGCAAACTCAAGTTCCGCATCCTCCTGCAATTCCTCTTCACCCGAATCCTCCTCCTGTACTTTCTGTTTCTTCTTTTTCTTCCCTCCCTTCTCGCTACTCTTCCTCTTCTGTTTCAAACCCTCGTCAACACTGTCCTGGTTTCCCACATCTGCTGCCTCCTTCTCGGCCTTATCTTGTGCACGCTTTTCCCTCGCTTTTTGTGCCCGCCTAGCCTTTTTCTCCTCCTCGGAGAGCTTCTGTCGTGACTTGGCGGGTGCTTTAGCAGGTACTGGTGTGTCAGAGCTGCTCTCAGGGTCGGAATAGGCATTCGCTCCAGGTTCATAAGGTACAAATTGAATTGGTGCAAAGTCCGGGGCTGGTAATGTTATTCAAATGTGTATTTATCGAAATAGATTGAATCATACCATCCCTAATCGATTCAAAGGTCGAAGGTTTGCCCATATAGACATCAAACGCGTCGTCTGCAGGTAGTTCAGGTAGTGGACTTGGAGTGGTTCTGCGATCAAAACCGGTGGTGGGCTCAATTTGAGAGCCAAGAGGCTGAAGCTCGTCATCAGAGCCCATAGGATCGATCTTGAGTAGGAGAAATGAGATGTTGGTGTGTTAGAGGCTAGCAAAACGAGAGGCCGAGACGCGACTTGTGTTTCTGCGTGAGTTGACGCGATCTGGGGGTGTTTCCCGATTGGGCAGGCGACGTCATGTCACACCCGGCCCAAAATTTATTTTTAGGCCAGTCTCATTAGTTTCGTAAACCGCTGTAACTTAAACTTGGGGCACAGGTCACCCCATGATACTGTCCTCCATTATGGAGCCGAATTATCTTGTTCGACGATTGGCTTGTTTACTGCTGGCATTACCTTTTCTCGGGACCTACTAGGATGTCTTCTGTCGGGAAAGTGAAAGGAAACAGCCGGGCCCGGGCCATATTCTGATCATATCATACACGCACACTTGATCTGCTGCTGTCTCTCACATCTACATTGGCCTGAACCTCCCAAGACCATTAGGTGGTTGCTGGAAGAGACTTCAAGGCAACCCTCAGGTCCTCCACGATTTTATCTCCGCACAACGTCGCGAGCAATGTCCCGGGGTTGTGAGGACACATTGCGCCTTTGTACAAAGGCCACTCCTTCCACATCCCCTCCGCCAAGAAATTCCCTCCCGGTTTCTGATCCATCTCCATCACGAACCTATTGGCGATTTGCTCAAGTGGCGTGAGTTGATTGCCTGCGCGACACGATACACAGATATCGAGCCCAAAACGCCTATTATCTCTCTCGATATACTCTCTGAACTTGTCTCTCCGAACGCGATGGAGTCGGAACAGCTTCAACAAATAGTCTGAAGGCACTTGGTGAAGCACCGACTCTAGTGACTTGTCGTACAAACACACCTCTAGTGTGTGTACCGATGCAGCTTGTGCTTCTTCCTCCCAGTCGTGTTGTGCCGCAATAATGTACAGCCGGAGGGGATCCGTCAAAGTGATATACGAAGGAGGTGACGCCACTGCTGACCGGATGATGGATAGGGGACCAGGCATATCGTACTTCTGTGCGGCGTCCAAAACACCTTTCATTTCATCCAGAGAAGTCCACTTCTCCACTGCTTGACCGCTGATCATCTTCAGCAGCGGGGTCAACACCTTATTTCCTTCATCCAAAGCAATCTGCTCTTCATCTACTATGGTTTTGGTATCTCCAGCTTCGCTTGTCGACTTTTGAGGGAGGGATATCATGTCCCGAAAGAATCCAGAGGTTGTGCGAAGCGTGAAAGGGTGCAACCGATAGTGGATCCCGTCCGACGAGGTGAGGACGATTGTAGCATCTTCTTCTGAAAATGCGGGGTGATATGTGCGATCGGAGCTGGTCATCTCTCGCTGGGATGGCTAATCGAGTAGGAAGTGGTAACTTCAAGATGAGGCCTTAGTGCGATTTTTAGTATTTGTAGTCGCTATCTGATCCACACGCTCATTGCGTCACTGGCTGAGTGAGCAACTCTGAGCAGGAATCCGGAGTGCTTGTTCTGGCAGGTGGGAAAATGTGTGACTTCGATGACTCTGGAAGAATGGGACATGCCTACCGACTTGCCCAACCACTACTAGTCGAAACGATGCTGTCGCCGTGATCATTCGAGGGCACCTGTTTGCGTATGGATCGAACACAATGGAACATAATATCGATTGCTGTCGAGATCAAGTAAAAATGTATATGTATGGTTGTGAAACTAGTAGTTATGGTCTGGTGTGATCCGGGGTCCTGGGTAAGTAATCCTTTTAAATTACTGATAGACTGGTACGACTCTGACTCTCCGCTCCCCTTTGGTCTGGTTTGTGGCACCATAGTCGCATTAACGGTGGCGCATAAAGATTAGCCATGCCAGCCCCTGAATACTTCACGTGCCGACGCGAATTTATATTTGAATCACCTCCTCGTACGAGTTCTCTCCCAGCTCTCCCCGCGACGCCTGTCTACGTCCTCCAACGCCTGCTCCGACGACTGTAATTATGGCAAAAACTAAACCATCGCAAAACGCGAAATCCGTGAAATCCTCGACGTCGAACCCCTTCGTGAGGTGGTTTACTCGGCTTACTCTGCTCGCAGTTGTCGTAGCAGCATGCGGGTGGCTTGATTCTATCAAGGTGCGTCCGGCCCAAGCCTGTACCAAAAATTTCATAGCTGACCGACGCGTGAATTGTGCTCCGTAGTCGCGGTGGTATGTCTTCAACCCGACCTTCCTGCACCAGCTCGCGCAGTCCGCCGTAGCCGCGTCCCCCGACTCTACAGACGGCATGATCCAGCACATACTCGCGAACCTCACCGAGACCTACCCCACCACCGTTGTCGCGCTGAATATCAACACGCAGAACGCGTCTTCCCCGACCTATGGGCAGCTCTCGCACCGCGAGCCGTCAGAGTGGTTCTTCAACAACGCGGGCGGGGCCATGGGCGCGATGTACATCATCCACGCGAGCATCACGGAGTACCTGATCATCTTTGGAACGCCGCTGGGTACCGAGGGACACACGGGGCTGCACTCCGCAGACGACTACTTCAACATTCTGCAAGGCGAGCAGTGGGCGTTTGCGCCGGGCGCGTTGGAGATGGAGAGATACAAGCCTGGGGATGTCCACTTCCTCCCGCGTTTCACGGCAAAGCAGTACAAGATGCACGAGGGCTGCTGGGCTATGGAGTATGCGCGAGGTTTGTTCATTCACTACCTTTTTGCGTGTTATCCTAACAATTATATGGCACACAGGATGGATTCCATTGATGCTGCCCTTCGGCCTTGCAGATGCTCTCACGTCGACGCTGGATATGCCCACATTCTACAAGACCGCCCGTATCACAGCGCGCGAAATGCTTAGGAATTTACTGATAGGGAAAATATAGTTCGTGCATATACCTATAGACTTATTGCAATAATGATATACGCCCGGAATAACTGCTGCACGCGGGGATGGCTTGTACTGGGAAGGTCATAAATTATCAAGGACCTTTAACCAACAAAGATAGTGGACATGTCACAACGGACGGTATGGATGTAAGACCCTCAAAAGCGGACAAAATCAAAAAGCCAGTGCCGGATTCCTATGAATCTCGGTTCTCCATTACTCGCTCCACTAAGGTCCCCACCCAATGCTCAAACGCCGGCTGGTCCATTACGCCCGCCTCATCGAAAAAGTGGTTGTACGTCCGGCTCTCGGATGCCTTTCCACGCGCCAAGAGTGACTTTCCGCTCGCTGCAGACTGTACATAGGTCGCGGATATCGCGTATGCGGGTGGCGTGGTCTTTTGTGCGGGGATGGTTTGGGAAGTAATCGTTAACCGCTCGGTCATAATCTGAACGCGTGGGTTAGCCATTGCGCTTATTAAGTGGGAATTGTAGGGATGTACCCGCTTAGAGAACGTCTTCCGCTTGCCGACGAAGACGATGTTGCCCTCAATTAGGTACGAGTACAGTGTTTGTAACGCAGTCAGTAGAAAGTACCTGGATGCCCCGTGCATTAGCTTGGAATTCTCATTTCGGGGAGGAAGGAGGTGTGAAAGCACGCACACAATGAGCCCTGTCCAGACAACTGGCTTTGCTTTTTCGAAATCCACCTTGTACCCGTACAGTCCCGTGAACGAGGCCACACCCACACCCGCCCATCCCAGCGCTAGCCGTACGTCTGTGTGCAAATACTGCTGCTTGAACAAATCTGGTCGGGACAGGAACTATCACACAGGCGGAAACGCTATCAGTCACCCGACCAATGGAGATAGTGATGCTCGCGACTCACGCGTTTGAGGGCATCATCACAAGCGTTCTTGAGCTCAGACACACTAGCGTTGTTGACCTTGACCTCGTCTCGCTCCTCATCGGGTATCACGACGCTCAGAGGGCCGAGTGTGACTGGGGGTTCCGAGGACTGGGATCGGTTGCGGGTGTGGGCGCCGTTCGTTGGCGCCTGCGCGTCCGTGGCGTTGGTAGTGCCGTTGGCTGTTGCTTTTCTGCTCCGCGTGGCCATAGTGTGGGTGGGCGCTGCGCCGGGCTTAGACTAGAGATAAAGAGTGGAGGGGAGGAAGACGTGGTGCGGGGACCGGTACCGCCTACTACACGTCAACGGCTGAGATGGGCGTGGGAAATTCAACGTCTCTCTTGGGACTCACCTGCTGACAGTTGGCTCTACGGGCTCTGACTCTTGTCTAGAACGCTGCAAGAGAGACCTTGTACTGGCCCCACGCTCAGGAATGCGGGGAGGTGGAGTAGCGCCTTTGAATTGGACGCTTTTTGGCTTCTACGATAAGGTTCCCTCGAAGCCAACAGGCGATTTTCGAACCCCTGGCACGAGGATCGCTTACTGTAAGGTATAACCGCTCAAAGGCCCTGATCACAACTCGGCATGCCATGCAGCTTTAATTCAAATAACCTTATTTTTATCCTCTGACTCGAGGCACCAGACACTGAAAAATCAAATACGGGGCCCTAAGTGCGTCTTCTACATCATCGTGACGTCGACCACGGACTGGGTTGCGTCCGTAAACGACCTTCAAAGGTCTTTCTCTAGCAATGTCTGCTGCGTAATCGAACCGGTGAAGTCTTCTGGGCACGGCGGCATGCACTAGCTAGTACGTTGCTGTACTGACCTCGAGGAGCCTCAAGGTAGGATTGTTTCAGTCTTTCAGGGCTAGTCGGGAAAATCCGCCACCTATTCCTGATCAGCAGACCTCAATTGCTCAAGAGCTGTACATGTGGCGCCACTTACCTCCACTCACTTCCTTGGTATAGCACGCCTCTTGGAATGCCAGATTGTCATGTGCCACCACTGGCATCATCCATGCGATATAATGCGTCCTGGACTGTGATCTGGTGGGTGTACATGCCCTGCCAAACACGCTCAATAATGGCTACCTTTGTCGCACCTCTTATCCGATGTATGGAAGGCGGAACTATCTCAAGCTTATTCTCGTATGACATTCCACAAAACAGATCTCGGCGTTAAGCTCATACGCGTGATGGTCAAGATCTGTGACGTGCATATTCCAATCAAGAGGTGCGCTGGGCTTTTGTGTGGATCATCCAAAGTCACGAGGATCTTCCATGTCCATACCAGTGGGTGGTTTGTCGACTCACGGAACCGGTGCATCTCATGATGATATGTGAAGCACAATCGCCGGATGACCTCAAGCTGCTCTTTCAACAGATGACCAACACGTCTGCTACCTACGACCCCGCCTTCACTGAAGAGGACGCCACCATAGTCCTCACATCTTCAGACGGTACCAACTATCGGCTGCATCCGTTCACTCTGCGCACCACTTCGGGATTTTTTCGTCATATGATGACTCTTCCTCCAGGGTCATCGCGCAACAGATCAGTACAGGGGTCGGAGAGCGATCAAATAACACTGAGCGAGGGAAGCGATGTGTTGGGAAGATTGCTAAAGATGATCAGTGGTTTACCGTTGGAGAGGCAAGGATCCGCAGAGGAAGTGCAAGCCGTTTTGGCAGCTGCCAAGAAGTACGACATGCCAGGTCCTATCGATACCATCCGCTCTTCCTTTACATCCTCTAGCAAGTTTATGGAGGATCCATTGATAACTTACGCCATCGCAGCACGAAATGGCTGGGATGAAGTCGCACAGCTGGCGTCGAGTCACACTATAAACGAGTGTCTACAGGACGAGGAACACCAACTCCTCCTCCAACAGATCCCGTCACTTTACCTCCTCAAACTCCTGAACTTGCACAGGAGGCGAAGAGACCAGTTCAAAGAGTACCTCTTGCGGGAAAACACATGCTTCGGCATCCCCTGCTATTCATGCCGCGGAGCCCGTCCGAGCCGTCGTCCAGGACATCTCGAGTGTTTAGTCCTGTTGTGTGTCTCTGAGTTCGAATGCCACCCAGGAGGGAACACCCTATTGGAAGGGGTATGGAAGGGGTGGTCAATTAGTCGACAACCTGCATGCATGGATGCGTCGCCGGCTACCAGCATACTCTCGCAATACAGCGTGCAGATTGCAGACTGTATTAGTGCCGGTTTGAAGACTTTGCCAACCACGGTCGATGTATAATCTCCGATATGACAAAATGAGCGTTCTGATGTATATGACCATAGCAGAAGCGTTGACTGTTCCAGTAGGTTTCACGTTGTTCAATTTTCAGAGTATTTCAACCCAAACCATGTGCGATGCGTCACTGGCATTTAGGAAAGCACAATCGCTGCCAACCTCTGTTTTAGTTCTTCCAGCGTGCCAGGAGATATCTGTCGCCAGGGTATATTCCAGATAAAGCAAAGTGTTATTGCGATGCGACTCACCAGACCCTGTGATACCTGCATGGTCAACTTCTGCATGATGGAGCCGATGCCGCCGCCCTCACAGTCTATGGTATCGAATGCATGACTATCGAGGTCCCGGCGAAATTGGAAGCCAGGCATTGCGACCTCCTATGTAGGAAAGACGATTGAGACCACCATGTTTGAAAACCTAGATGCACGAGAAACTTACGCAGTTATCCTCCGCCCTCATCGCTCTCAACTGACAGATGGTGCTGTTCTGACAGACAACATCACAGCTGCTGACTGCGCCATCCCTGGATTTGAACGTGTTGTACATCTGAAAGGCGGTCTCATTTGTTGCGAATACTTCTGTCAAATTGTGCCAGAATGCGGGGCTGAGGGATTGGTTCGCAGTCAGCGAAGGAACTAGGGGGCCGTAGGTCTCACGAGCGCTGTAATAAAGCTCCCAGGTTGCTGTTACTTGTGTCAGCCCCTGATTCGGAAGAGATGGGCTACTCAGTACACGTACGCGTAACTTGGAAAGTGGTTTCTGACAGATTGGCTAATGCACTCGTCAGTATTCAAATTGTGTGCACTGAAGTCTGAGTGAATAAACTCACTAGTATAAACTTTGACGTCCATCAATTCAAATGTATCTGGATCGACGTCGTAAACCTTGAAAGCGGGATTTCCACCTATAATACTCGCTGCTCAGCTGCTCAGTCTATGTCTTGCAAGAAGCGGCATCTTACTGGTGGGGGTAAGTGCAGGAGACAGTGATCCAAATCCTACCGCAGTGGAGGCACGCTGATCTGAATAGTTGGAGTAAGCGATTTGGAATTCATCCTAACAATCCTTCAATGAGCTTTGGATACGATAAAGCTCAAGTTGCGCATGGAAACCTTATGCGTATGCCCAAAGAAATGGCCAGCGATGGAGTTTCTGTACCGCTGCAAAATCTGGTCGTAATAATTTGACTGGAACGAGAAACGTATCAGGTTAAAACTCAGCTACGAGCCCTTCATACGTACCTGATCGTGCAGATAATCTCCAGAGCCAAAAGGAATATGACCCAAGATCCATGCCCTCTGGTCTGCATCCTCCGTTGCCTGCAGCTCTTGCACTAGGAACGCCAGGATTCCGTTCGGATCAGGTCTACAATAGCTCGTCATCGGATTGGCAAAGGAGCTTGTTAGATTACGGGCTGTGAATAACACTCACTGGATCGTGTCACTGTCGTAAAGGTAAAAGCTTGGAAGAAAAACCTCAGCAGCGTTAGACGCTGGAAGATTAGAAGACGAACTTCTGCTTGTAGTGCAGCATCGTATTGATAGAGATAATACTGTGGATCCAGTCAGCAGGCAAGATAAGTGACCAGAGGCAAACGCGCTCGCCGAAGATTTAGGCCTGGGGTCATAGCAGAGTAACTGCCAGATGAGTGCGAAACCTGCGAAGCTGCTGCTGAGCCGATCCAATTCTATCACCCAGTTAGCAAGAAAACTATCCACGCGAAGAATCGAGCACACCTGCCAATCTGCGCTTTGCACGTCGTATATCCATTGGAACTCGCTGAAAGCGGTGCTCGTGTTTCGCGGAAAGGCGTTGACTGGTGCAGAGTCACTATTATCAGCATCAGTTGTGAATTGGGTGGGACCTGAATGTTAAGTATATTCATACTGGTTTCCTGGAGGATAGAAGTTCATTTAGTAAAGTTGAACTTGTCTGAGGTGTCGATTGATACTCACCGACGCTGGGGAAAACGACCGCTCCAAGCTTGCTGGTCATTTCGCTATTGAACGCTTGCAGGTTGGTTGTCACCTCACTACTCCATCATGTAAGCCACTCCTGCATTCAGGCTGTCATAAAAACGTACCTTTGGTTCACAAGCCAGACAGCACCTGCAGAATCGAGTCAGTCCCCATCACCAAAGGGCACCAGAGCTCTTACCTTCGACGACATCCCCAGTAAATATCGAGAACTTCGCAGCACTGCCAATCTCCTGTGCGAACTCCAGCATCGAATCCGCCAGCGCGACGGGTGAGTCGCAATGGTGGTTCCCATTTGGCCCAGCGGGTTCAGTAGGAGTCCCCGTCTCGTCTGCAAAATTCCTGCAGCAGATCGGCTTTGTGCAGTTCGCTTCGGCTCCTGGCTAAGGTAGGGTCAGCGTGAATGATTTCGGCGTGCAGAGAACACAGCTTACTGTGTATTGGCGGTCGATATGTACGTCGCTGAAGTGGATCACTTGAAACGGCGCCTGCCCCGAAGACAGCCACGCCTTCGGATTCGACGGCGCAGGAGACGGGAAGGGCACTGTGTACGGGTTGATGGCGGGCTGCTGGCATAACCCAAAGACCGAGGCACAGAGAAGTGTGCTCGCTGAGCCAGTCGTCGATATCTGCCGCAAGTCCTGCGCGATGATGGGGCCCTGCTCGCTGACTGCACCTTGACAAACGTCGTCGTCTTCAAGCTGTCTGCATATGAGCATTCGCTAAGTGTATACAAAGTGGGATGTAGGCAAACCTTTAGAGTCTGACACACGGCGACGATCGTGTCCACGAAGATGGCGTCGCCGAGTTTTGCGAGCAATTGGAGGGGGACCATGAGGAGGTGGCAGCCCGTGCAGTCGATAGCGCCTTCGAGCGCCTGGATGATCTCAGACACAAGGCTTGCTGATACCAGTGCGGGCGTGCTCAGAGCGAGGATGGGGACCAGGAGGGCCCAGAAACGGGGGAGCAGCATTGTGAAGAGCTGAGGGCGGATAAGATTGCCAGAGCCAGATATCCTGCATATTTATGGACCGCGCTTGGGCATGTGAAGATGATCGACCTCACTTGGGGCATATGGGCATGACCAGCGGAAAGAGTATAGATGTAGCGATGTTTCTTGGGATGATCACAGAGAGAGGAGCAACAGTCGTCAAAGCTTGCCCTACTAATGAGATCTTGATTGGCCTTGTTTAGTCAGGTATCATTGGTTTGAGTCTTGACAAGAGCTCTGTGCGACTAGGTCATCCTAAAGGGATGAATGGATAGAATCGTAGTGTGCGACCTCTCGCTCTTGCTGCTCGAAATGACATGGACAAGTCGGATGAAGAACATCAAGGGATGTCAAGTTATGTCTGTACCATATGGCACAGCGGGGCGGCGGAAAAGCAGGCCCGCTGCGCCGGGGCAAGTGTATTTGATTTTGCGCGATACAGTACCCAAATCTCAGTTGTATATGATAAATGTGTTCAAGTTACCTTTAAATCGTTTCATGGGCCAGAGAAAAGACTATCGGAACATGACCGATAAAGGCATAAAGAGAAGCAGCAGAATAAGAGATAAATTAGGATGATACAGTAAAAGGACCAGATAGCCGAGAGATACAAGTCTACAACAGTGCCAACTACTTGGCCCCTGCGCTGGAGAACTCTGGAAACTTATATCAGATACTGAACGGATGAAATCGTGAAAGAAGAAAACGTACTCGTCACCGACTTCGTTCCCTCAGAGATAGCGTGCTTAGCAAGCTCTCCGGGAAGGATAAGCCGTACGGATGTTTGGATTTCTCGTGAAGAGATGGTAGATTTCTTAGAGTATGAGGCGAGTTCTGGATAACAATGTGAGCAGAAACGCAGTCAAATTGAGAAGAGGTGCATACTGGAAGCTTCAGTCGCAATACGTTCGAAGATGTCGTTGACGAAGGAGTTGAGGATGGCCATCGCCTTGTTGGAGATACCAGTGTCCGGGTGGACCTGCTTCAACACTAGAGGTCCAACGAGTCAATTAAGGTGATCGAGAGAAAGGATGACAGATAAACATACCCTTGTAGATGTACGAAGAGTAGGTCTCCTTGCGAGACTTCTTGCGCTTCTTCTTTTCACCCTCAGCCGGTGCAGGCTTGGAAGTCTTCTTCGCTGCCTTCTTGCTCTCAGTGGTCTTGGCAGGCGCCTTAGAGGCAGCAGTGGAAGCAGGGGCCTTGGAGGCGGTGGAGGCGGGTTTGGGGGCCATTGGTGATGATTGAGTGTGCTGGGTTGTGGGTGATGTCGACGATAGATGAAGGCTTCAGCGAGAAATGCATCCATCGGCTTTTGTATGATATCTTATGTTTGGATGTGTTTGGTACCGAGACGCGTCGACGCGATTTCTTGTTGATCGTTGAACCTTATTCGCGGGTCACGCCCCCGGCCTATAAAGGCTAGCGCCCTCGAGTTCTGACCCTTCCTCCATCCACGCCCACTCCGTTCTCGACCACCAACACCCTCACCACCCCCCACCACCCACCTTTTAAAATCAACAATGTCTGGCAAAGTCGGAGGCAAAGCTAAGGGCGGAAAGGCATCCAGCGGCGAGGCGTCCAAGTCTCAGTCTCGTTCAGCCAAGGCTGGTCTCCAGTTCCCCGTCGGTCGTATCCACCGTCTCTTGAAGAAGGGCAACTACGCACAGCGTGTTGGTGCCGGTGCACCAGGTATGTTGCGATTTGACTCTCATTCGATCATTCGAGCTAACGTGGCCCTTTCAGTCTACCTTGCTGCCGTCCTTGAGTACCTTGCCGCTGAGATTCTCGAGCTTGCCGGTAACGCAGCACGGGATAACAAGAAGCACCGTATCGTGCCTCGTCACTTGCAGCTTGCTGTCCGGTTCGTCTCACCTACTTTGCTGTTTTCGATCATTACTTACCTTGAACTCCAGCAACGACGAAGAGTTGAGCAAGCTTCTTGGCGATGTTGTTATCTCTCAGGGTGGTGTCGTTCCCCACATCGACCCCGCTCTCCTCCCCACAAAAACAGGGAAGGGCAAGAAGGGCGAGTCTCAGGTACATTTAGTTCGGGTTACATATTCCTACGTGTTGCTGACCACTTGGCTTTGCAGGAGGTTTAGACGTCTGCTTTTTCTATTGGTTTCTTTGTATTATGTATCATTGCGCTATTTTATATTCTTCTAAACCTCTTCATCTGACTACGCGTTTAAATCTGAGATGGTTATTCCGGTGTGTCCTTGATCTAAATCCTTCTTGGCCAGAGGAGGAAGCCGCAACTCGTTCGCCTTTCAGTTCTCCATCTAGACTTGGAATACCTTGTACTCGAGTATCTGGGGAGAGTTTACCATCTTGATTTGCACGCAAGGATTAGTTCAATGAACATATCCAAGGTTGGTCGCTTTCCGAGGCGCGGAATCTACATGTTCTCGTCATACTTCTTGAACAGACGAACAAATAGTCCGGCGTATGTATCAATTCCGTCCAACATTTCCCTGGTGTAAAGCTCAGAGTACGAAGACAAGGCATGAGAGAGATGTGAATGCTTGCACTGACCAGTGACTCGGAAGCCATAATTGATCAGTGGTTCCGAGCTCTCACATTCGAAATCTGCTCTGTAACCACTGCCTCCACCAATGCATCGCAACTTATCAGACGCGTGCCAGAAGTCTGAGCCCATAGTTCTTCTCTGATGTGCCCTGCAAACACTGAAGCTAGCTATTCGGCGGCGCCAAGCTTGAAGTTATGTAAATGCCGGGCGCCTCAACAGCTTGAACTGACCCTTCTTCTTACTGCCCCGACCTTGAACGTTGAACGTTGAGCCTCGACCCTCCTATAAGGCTATATGGTGTCAAAGCAAACTGCTGAAAGGGCGTCTAGACGTAGCATTC
>JACXVL010000782.1:0-19192 GCA_014898675.1 Athelia sp. TMB | reverse complement strand
AACTTGTGTTTGGATTGGTAATGGTATGTGAAACTACAGCTGGGTATATTACAGCCTGAAGGGTGCAGACAAAGGGGCGATCGTGAAAGCGAATGATGGGCGATTCAACCGCCCCGTGACCAGCACCAAGACCGCAATGGCGGATCGAGCCTCGCGTCTTGCAAGAGAAAATAGTCGAGAATCATCCTTCGCCTCGCTTTATCAGCCCCACAGCGTCAGTTTATTGAACTCCACTCCCCCATCGTCGTTCGGAACGACAATAAAGAGAGCCCCGAGTCTTGTTGCTGCTCATGCAAACAGTCAGCAAATCATAAGGTAGATGACTATTTTTTGTGTACCTTTTTCAACGCCATCTTCTGGACACGGGGTCGTCATGAGGCCAGCCTCCTTCAGTGCTGACATGACCTGGCCATAGGTCCCCCTGAAAAGGGATTTTGTGCTCTTCGCTGCACGCCCGCCTGGAGAATCCGCTTCCTCTAAGGGATCCGTCTTTTCGGCGTTAGGAGACTCCATTCCACTCTCCTGCACGGCAGCGGCTATGGCTCTTCTCAGACGCAGCACGGCCGAGCGCGATGTGACCGGCCGAGGCCTCACTTCGTACGGCGGGGGTGCATCTGGAGAAGGCACGTAGGGCGTAAACTGGATGTAGAGCCCCTTTCCGGGCTTGGTGACATCCAAGCGCGGCGCTGGAGCCGGCGCAGGCGGGGGTGGCGAGAACGATGGAATAGTGCACCAGGATGTGAGGGGCTCACTGGGGGGAGAGGGCGAGCGTGTCACGGTGTTCCGGCGGCGGCCTACCGGGGAACGCGTGTACGAGCGGAGCGTAGGGGCACGAGGCGGCGACTGCGATGATGCCGATGCCCGGCTCGCCGTGCTGTCTGCCCTCGCAAGAGCGGGCATGGGCGCGGTTTGCGACCGCCGAGGAACCTCCTTGTTCTCTCGGAAAGAGACGTTGGAGAATTCCATCTACATGCACCGGTGGGCATCTGAGCGCGAGAAGGAGGCGATTGCGTGAGATTGGACTGACCACATATGGAACGCCGAAGCGGTTGAATTTTACTTCTTGAGCTACTGCCATCGAGCTGCACTCGTTGGAGGTGATAGGGATGGTCAGGCAGGCGTCGGAATGTGAGATTACGGAGAACACAAGAAACGGCAAGCTTAAGTGAATATGGGACCCTTGCAGAGAGGGCCTCGCACGAGCCACGTTGACATCATTCCGGGAATATGGTACAGGCAATCTAATATCTCGAGATAGTGTATAAGCGTTCGCGTGGTCGATGCAGGGTCCAGAGCAGACCCAAGGTGTCAGAAGATGAGCAGTGGTGTTTGAGTTCCGGAGGCACATGCCCATTCGTACTATTCAATATATAAGCCCGCAAAGAGAATACTGCCTGGACGAGCTAGCAGAAGTCCACACAGTGCAATGAGCCATAGCACTCGATCACTGTAAGCCAAAAGCCAGGAGCCAGCCTGAGGACACGCGTTGAAGGTGTCAGGACCAAAGAGCGAAAGTCGACCCTTCACATGAGAAAAATGTGCCTATCAAAGTGGAAGAGTCATTGAATATACGCCAGGCTTCTGGGCAGGATAAGCACGGAGTTAACGCTCAAGTGACGCGGCATGAAGACCTGAGCAAAGAGGAAACGTCGGACGGGCGCTTGATCTCCCTTTACACCCTTCACCTCCTGCACATCGCACCGTGATTCCGGCCTCCCATGGAGATCACGATCCCACAAATTCAGAGGAAATGAATTCAAGAGTCGACTGCGAACAAAAATCATTGACAAAATGAGCGCATGGTGGTACACCGTACCAGCCTCGACGCTTGTGTCATTGGCAACGTTCCGCTATGCTTCAGCTGACAGAAAGTTCTTTGATGTGGCCGCGCATATAAGGTACGCCGCGGAAGCCTCTCTATGCATACTATGCGGACATTAACCAGCCCTGACGAACTGAGCAACAGGACGTTTTGTTCTAGCAAGTTAACATGGCACATGAGAGGCACATTGATTCACGTGTGCCAGCCCCCTGAGCTCGTGCAAATCATGAACCATGACTATGGCGGTCAATTATTCGTACCTTCATTATAACCAGGAAACACGAGTCACGACGCCTATCACCTATCTTTACTTGGGCCGACTGCAATCAGGCCTTCCGTCCCACCGCCCATGCATATTAGTGCGTTCCTTTATCAGCTGGCTGTACGTTTCCCAGACATATCAACTATCGTGCGGATGTACTATCGCGGTCTAGTATGATATCCTTCAGCCTCCAAGCTTCCATCATATAGGCCCCAAGGAGTCTGCTGTTTGTCCTCTCAGTGTACCCGAGAGGGCGAACGCGTATTATTATGCGATAATACGCAATGATCCTGCCAGTGACCCTCGAAACTCGACCTTCCAAGAGCTCCCACTGTGCTATCATCGCTTGTCACGGCCAAAAATTCCGGTTTGCATCCATTAGCCTTCGCTCCCCGAGACGAAGAAATCACAAAGCATCCATCCGAGGCCCCTTAGGTCCCTTTGCCCTTTGCCTGAAAGACTCCTTTGATTATCTCTCGGGAAAACATCATGGAGTAGGGACCTCTGGGCTTGTACCCTCGAAATAACACGATACCGGGATATCTCAGTGGCGCCACGTCGACATAAAGGCGGCATGCCGTGAAAAGGCCATACTAAAGGCGAACTCTGTTCGCTATTTTCGACTTGATCCAGCTGCGAAGTTGTGCGAACCTGTACAGCCTTGGCCGTGACTGGTCCAGATTATGCCATATGCGCAATACTCTTCAATATAGGGGTGCCGTGGTCGGCTCCACAGCTCAATTATATAGGTCCATGTGAGATCTTGATTACTTCTGATTACTCCCGCTGAGTTTCTCTCACAGTTTTCTCTTCTCGAGCACTTCGTCCGACAACCGTTGGCGGTCCCGCTTGGGGGCTACCCTTGCCCTCGACGTATTTATTGGCCTGCGGTGGCAACCTTAAACCCAGATAATCATTAATGAATACGCACGTTTGTGCTGCCGAGCGCCATAGGAGTGGGCGAGGTCAAAGTGCTAGAGGAAGTACGGCCGTTGTTCCGTTGCAATCTCTCCCACCACCCTTCTTCCCGTGTGCCCTCTGCGTCAGTAGAAGGATGCCGTCTGACAGTGTGGAGAGTCAGGGACTGTCAGGGACTGGGCGGATCAGCGACTGAGCCTGATAGAGCAGAGATCTGGCAACAGTTGTATACGCGCCACCGATTAGGCAAATGATGTCAGAATCTTCCGCTTATACGGTGACGTAGCGAGTACCGATCGCGGCCAATCTATATTCTTTGCTCGATTCCCTTTCGCTTTTATACGACGCCTTCATTGTCTCCTTCTTCACATCGCCTTTCCCCCTTCTTCACATTCCCAGTACGCGCCGGCTCTTTTTCATTCATCTCACGTGCATAGCTGAACTCGTCCGCGTTAGAGCATGTCAGCTCCCGCCCTCCAGCCCAATACCGCTGGCCAGAAACCCGGCGCCGCGCCCAGCGCGTCGGGCGCACCTTCAAAAGTCACACTTCACTTGGGCAATTTGCCCAGCAAGAAAACGTTCCAGGCGACATGGCCCAGGACGCCCTCGAGGGTTGGTCGCTGGCGGTTTCGTTATCTTATCTCTGTCACTGACACGCGTCGCAGGTTGACCCCAACAATCCACCATGGCCCGCGTACCGCGGCTACCATGAGTATTCGTTCGCGTACGCGACCATGGGCCACCGTCTGCCCACAATTCTCGGAAAAGCTATCGAGGACGCCAATCGCACCCTCAACGAGCAATACTCGGAGGAAAGGATCACCGATCTCGTCGCATGCATTGATCGCATGGATGATCTCATGGTAGATCTCAGCGGAAACGCAAAGCTCAGGCCGATCATCGATGATAACGAGGCCGATGTCGCGTTGTGGAATAAGGAAATCGCCAAATACTTCCAAGGCGTGTGCATTTATCCGCGTATCTCCGTTTGCATGCTGACCCTCTCCCAGGCAAGGACTTTATGAATGCGCCTTGGTTGTTCGCAGAGGCGTACAAGTACCGTCGTCTTCATGAAGCATTCAGCGTCAGCAAATTCTGGGGCGATTACGACGTGTTCTACCGCCAAAAGGTGATTAACTTGAGTTGACTTGAGTGCATATATGCGCATAAATTGACGCGTTTTCAGTGCGACACTTTCGCGCGTTCATCAGATGCCGTCTTTGAGCTCTCTCTACGATTCGCCGAGCCGTTCCACCTCTCCCCCAACTTCTCCGATGCCGAAAAGGAGGAGGCTGAGAGGCTTATGTTCCTCGAGCTCACCCAAGGTTCGTACCTGTATTTTGTTATAAGGTTTATCGTCTAAAACTAGAGCAGTCTGCCTCTGGGGTAACTCGACCGATCTTTCTCTCCTTATCAACATGACCGAAGAACAAATCAAGTCTCTTCAATCCACTGGCGGTGACCATCTCGCCGCCACCGAAAAGAACATCCTAGGAAACCATCTGCCGCAACTCTGGGAGGCAGTCAAGGGGCTTCGTGGCAAAACTGGCGGACGAATTGACTTTGTCCTTGATAACGCCGGATTTGAGCTGTACTGTGATTGCGTTTACGGTCAGTAGCTTTGCTCTCGTGGTGTATGGTTCGTGAGCTGAAGCATCTTCAGCCGATTTCCTCATCCAAAGCGGTCTTGCCACCCACATTAAATTCCACGGGAAGCGATTTGCGTGGTTCGTCTCCGATGTTACAAAGAAGGACTGGGAGTGGCTGCTCAACACGATGTGCTACGGCCAACTCTTCCCCACGGCCTCTGATACCGAGAAGGAATCCCTCAAGAGGCTCGGCCAAAGGTGGAAGGTGCGCGTCCCCGTCTCTTGCTTTCTCCGCACTAAACTGACCTCTGCCCAGCAATATGAGCAAGAAGGAAAATGGGTGTACGAGCAGCACCCCTTCTGGTGCACGGGCTACACCTTCTGGGAGCTGCATGCAGAGGCGCCTGATCTCTTCCTACACCTCTCGCGTTCGGACCTTGTCTACTTCAAGGGTGATTTGAACCATCGTAAGCTCACATATGATTGCGCCGCCCCCGCAAGCACGCCATTCGACCAAGCCATCGGATCGATGGCGAGTGCATCAGGTGCACCGAGGATCTGCAGTCTTAGGACCATCAAAAGCGATGTGGTAGTTGGCCTTGGGGACGAAGGAGACGCACTTGCGGAGAAGCTGGACAAAGAGGAAGCTGGCTGGAAGATCAGCGGCAAGTACGCCGTGGTGCTGCTTTCCGAGGGTCGTCCCGGAGAGCCTGTTCGTTTCGCCTAGACGGTTGGCCTCGTTTGACTTCGCCTATCCAGCGCACCAAGCCGCAGGAGGTGATCACGGTCGTTCACTCGTTGCCCAGCTTCGAGTTTTTATGAGTATCTGTATCACACTGTATTAGTATGAATATCACCCTCAATCCATTGGTCTTCTGTCATATCCACGCGGGAACAGTGGGAGAAATATGTATATGCTTCAACGGGCGAGTAAATCGGGTTTGTAGTTATACAGTGATCTGATAAAGTGGGGAGTTATAGCATCTGGGCGCGTAAATGTAGTATGGTGAGTGTATCAATGAGTGATTAGGTAGTGTGAGTGGGGTTCATGGATGAGTTCGAAGGCGTATGAACAAGCGCAATGAGAACGAAGGCAAAGGGTAGCGCGCATTGAGATTTAGTGGATGGATGGTTGAGATTGAGATTTGGGCATAGTGAAGTTGCGAGTCAAGAAGTAGATAGCGATATGTCATGCAAAGAGCATTCCTGAACTAAGCCCTTGCGGCATGAAATTTGGCTATTTTGCGCCTGACAGCCAACGCCAGGTCCTATGCAGGAGGGTTAACTGCGATGCGAATGCAAGGCGGGTTGGATAAACTTACTATAACTAGAGTGGTCATACTGAGACGCCTCAACCTTGTGCCACCGTGACCCTGACGGTCGTTACGGGTCGTATGGACGGCATGGTGTAGATGAATCACGGCACTGTCGGTGTCCGTATCTTGCTGCAAATAAATCAAGGCACTATCGGTGTCCGCATGTTGCTGCAGTTCACACTTAAGAACTAATTAGCGCGACAAATGCGAAGAGGGAGGGATAGACTCTACATTTGGGGCAAAGCGGATAGTGTCAAGCGAGGCTTCCCTTGATTCGTGTTCGTTCGAGCGCCTGTCGCCTGTCCTCTGCGGGTATCAAGAGTCAATTGCCTTGACAGAATGTCAGAGAGCAGTTTTGGCGCACCGATGCATCATCGCGGTCAGTGACACGACGTGTGGGCCTGTGAGTCGGCGAGTATGGCTGATACCGAAAAACCTGCGAAGGCCGTTCCATTGGGACGGCAGAGGTCAAATCTATATCATTGGACATTGCGAGGGTAAATGATGGAAAGGGGCGCCGAGGAGCTCTCATTTACGAGTAAAGTCGAAGCAGAAAAGAGTGAACTGGTGGTAGGAAGGAAAAGAGAGTGTTGAGTTTATGAGCAACGGGGAACTGGAAGCAATTTCGATCGACGGCGTTTTCATTTCCTTAATTCGTCTCTGCTTCATGCTAGGAACTGTCACCCTTGAATGATGCTGCCCGCGCGTTCGGAAGCAACTTTGCAATCAGATGCGCGCCGCAAGCCCGCCGCAGTCTCTGCTGGAACGGTCTTCAGTAAACACTGGTCCAATCACACCCGACTCGGGATCAAGAAGTCACAGAACAATGCCCTGGGCATTCCGACAGCAGGAGTCTCAAGACTCATACTGCGAAAGAGGTTCCATTGGCGGCACCTGGGGGTTATTCAGGGCACTGTGCTGCTTGATACGGACAATCAGGTGGCTATCTGTCTGGCTTCCAATCTGCGCTATGCCCTCTTCACAACGCAGTTGCGCAATAACATCGCGAAGTACCATCCCAGAAACAAAGTCGAGCGTCTGAGCTCCTCTGGCGTGACTTGTGACGAGGAACAATGAGTCACATATGTCACGTGTCACACTACGCCACGCCACCGCGATGCTCCATGTGCGTCCCACATCTTTTTTCCTTCAACAACCACACAAGAACATGATCTGAACATCTTCTCGCAGTGAAAAGTTTGAATTCAACAGCGCCTTGAGCCCTGAAGCATGCACAACCGCAAGAGGATGACCGTTACGAAAGAAGATGATCAAGGCCACTCTTCGAACACGCCTGCGCCTCCATATCAACAAAGCAGCAATAGCCAACCAAACAACAAGATTTGAGAGAAAATGATATAATATGGAAGAACGTACCTCAAGACCGAAGCCCGCCCCAGCTGAGACTCCTGCGTGTTCGTTCTGGATGATAGCATCGCCGTGCTCTGGTTTCTGAGTGACCCAAGCAATGGCCGTCGCTAGCCATCTGATGCATGCTCTAGGCATCTGTTACAGTTTGTGCATTGCTCAAGGCAATGGCACTGCGACCTCTGATGTTCCCTGATAGGGCGCTGGCGTCGTCCCTTTTGGCCATCGCCTCATAGGTTGCCGCCAAGTTCTCATAACGGATGGATTCTGGAATATGGTTATTCATATAGCCGTGCTTTTGACTGGCCAGTGCCCATGGTGAAGAGGAAAACAAGGCATGCCGACTGCAAGTAGTATTGGAAGAGAAGACGCCGCTCCCACCTGATTTAATTGTTTCGCTCTCCAAGCTGCCTCAAGAAATCATCCAGAGCGTTCCCAGCGGCCCCCAGTGTGATAATATAAAACAAGAGGGTAGGCGTTACAAATCCACGGTGGTTGCGGTGCGCAAAGAGTATGTGCAAAGCCAAAGCGCAAAGCGGAGTAGGAAACAACTCCGCTACCCGAAACACGATCGCTCCCTCGCTCTCCTGAGGCCTCTTCCACTTCCTTATGCCCTCCTATAGTCTCTCGAATTTAGGACGGTTGCAAATTTCTCCAAGTCTATTTTTCATGCGCAACAATTCAGAAGATTATTCGGCAGAAGCCCTCAGACCTACACCATCAAACGTCATGAACCACAATCCCTGGCGTCGTCCTTTCGTCTCCTCAAAAAACGAACCGCAAAGCTAGTCTGCTGTTGGAAGGATCCTCGACACTCTGCTAATGTCAGCTTTGACCAAACAAGAAAAAAAATTGGTGCGCCTCCTATCTCACTCGTCGCTCTGTGTGCAAATGCGCGAGCTTACATATGGATTTTATCAGCACCTCCCTTAACCTCTGCCACGATGTCGCAATTTATTCAGCCAGAGCTATCATATCCTTGCCACCGGCTCACAGACCTTGTGTCTCACTTGAACTGCACTTCAGGCTCTCATATTCCGTCTGTCTCAATACGTCACGCCAGCCGACTTCAATACTCTCGTTTCATCCCAAGCATGCAAGGCGTTCACGGTCCTCAGGTCATCACATCATTACCCGCATCGTTTTCAACCTGCCAAACATTCGAGGTCTCTCTCAGCGGCCACTCTGGCCCATTCGTACGGCAATTCCTGTTTGGACGCGCCCTGGGAGTCATCATTACCACTACGCTCTCCAAAAGAGCAGCACTACTCATCACCTCTCCGCTGGTGTCCAGGACGTCAAGATTCTCAGGATCATTAAACGAGACGAGCAGCATGAGATGGTGTACTTTGCAACGGGACGATTCGTCTGCAAGGACCGTACGGTGTACGTCAAAATTTTACGAATATTTTCCACTAGCAGAAAGCTTTTTGAAGATATAATGGGAACTCCAAGCTACGCTCCACAACACCGACCACAATTTCCAGCCTTGCTGCTTTGACGTCGATCCCATGCATGCTTCAGAATAACAACCTGGCGGATCCATTATGCGTAAGCACAGCTTTGACATCTCTCCTGGGAGGATTCACTATCGGCGGCAGGACAAAAAATCCACCAAGGTCCCTCGAGCACTACGGAACAATCCCAAATCATGTGATGCCGATTGCGGGTGGGTGTTATGCAACTTGTCGCGGGTCGAATCTTAGGCATTCCCTGTTCCATGCATTTCCAATTGCTGTAATTACATCGCTACTATGATGACGACATTCCGACTCGGAGATCGTCTTCAATCAATTTCAACAAGTTCGTCAGCTCATCACCACAGGACCCCTGATTATACCCCCTAATGTTTGTCCAGAGGTCGGACAAATTTTGGCCATTTGAGGCCAAAATGCCTGTCCAAAAGTCGGACAAACTTGTCAGATCTGGAGGAGGCTTGTCTCATGTCGGACAAACTGGGCAGAGACGGAATGGTCTTGTAGTGGAGTGGTAAACATGCCGGTTGAAGCGTTGCTGGACGTCCTGGGTGGGTTGGCAGTTCGCATCTGGCCCAGAATAGTGATATTCAACAGATTTGACGATTCTCGACGCGCCAGCTGCGCTGCAGCGCTTTTTCACGTGATTTTGCGGCTTTGAGCCAATTCTGAGGCCAGACCAGAAATCGGACAAATTTTGGCGATTCGGGGCAGGCCAGCCCGGAATCGGACAAAATCTGCCCTCCAGAGGGCTATTTTGTGTCGGACAAAAAATCAGAATCTTAGGACAAACATCTGGTAGTATAATCAGGGGTCCTATCACCACCAGCGCAAACCATGTTGGCTCTGACCTCTCCATGATGACTTGTCATGTGTGCCTTTTCTCCTTTCGTCTTGTAGTCATCATACCAAGCGGCAATTACATCTTGATCCAACTTCGCACGAACCTCGCACGCCGAATCTTTGCGTTTGGGAAGCAACTGCGAGTATGGCTCGTTGAAGGCCGGGTCGTACGGAACAGATGGTACGACAATCTGGTCAATGAGTTCCATGGCTTGGAACGTACGAGTGACTCCGGGACCTCCACACCGGAGGTTTGCTGTGAACATGGCATAGTCGCCTGGTTTGAGAAGCACGGCACAAAGTGATGGATCCCTGACAGCCGGACAAATTTGCATTCCTTTCACGTGGATGAGCAAGTCAGACTATCGGTGGTTCGACGGCACACACAAGGGCTCGCTTACCTTTTTACCATTGCGGTGAGCCAATTCGATGGACACCATTAGTCGCCCAACAACGCGACCGCTATTGAAACAGTGAGCAGTATTCTCGTCAAAAAAACACCGGCTTTGCAATATCGAGCATGACACTCTTCTCATCGCCCGTCTGGCCTTTCAAGATAATCGGTGTGCCTGCCTTGGACCCAACTGCTACAAAGGTCCTTCCCACGACAACTGTATCGAGAGCTCAAGAAGGGTGGTCAACCAAAGACATGTCGGATCACTGACCCATGGGAGTGGCTTTTGGCGTCGTCCTATTCTGAACTAAAATTGTCAAGTTCAGAATCCTGCCATCGGTGGCTCCGGGAATCAACGGCATCATATTCTCCAAAGGGGGTGATGATTCGATTTCACTACGTATATCCCGGATACCGAGCCCAGACAGCAGCTTTGATATATGACGGGTTGGTTTAGGTCTTAGATCCGATGCCAGTGTCGTCGCAGTCGCACTCGGCAGGTTGTAGTAACTAGTAGTTCGATATCCCTCTGTCACGTTCTGAGATTCATAATAGTATAGGAGGGGCAGCTTATTGCTACCGACTGTTTGTTTGCTCATGCATTATCATGCGTCACGTGTCATGATCAAACGATGGATCATGACTTGGACTTGACCACAACTGTATATAAATCTCCACCATAACTAGCACTGCGATATTCAAATGCGACCTGGCTGAAATTCCCAAGAACTTCAACAGGGCAGCTTCCGACACCACAGCTGCGAGCTGCGACTTGACTGCGACTTGGACGCAATTTAGCTGCGAATGGCGCTATGAATACACCATGACTGCGCCGACTGCGATTTTCATGATTCAGCCATGACTCGCTTGATCATCAGTAGTACTAGTACTTAGCTCTCGCTCTCTGCCTACAACATCAACACGCGTAAACTCTTCCCTGGCTTCCTAGCTACAGAATGCCGTCCCCAGATCTCAGAGTCATCATCATGGGCGCTGGGGTCATTGGTCTGAGTATAGCTCACACTCTTGCATCTGACCCCTCGAACACCCATGACATAACGATCATTGCTCGCGACATGCCGGAAGACCTATCTTCGCAGGCTTGGGCAAGTCCCTGGGCAGGAGCTTGGGCCGGGGGTTCATACAAGAACATAGATGGAGACTCGGAAGACAAGAATGACCAGCAGAAGTGGGAAAATCAAACTTAGTAAGCAGTTGAAATCAAGGCGCGCCGAGGTTGCTGCTAATTGAAACTTCAGCAAAAGGTTCTTGGAGATGATACATACCCAGCTGATTAAGGTAAGTATGTAGACTCCGCGCCGTGGATTCACTACCTAACCTACATTACAGATTACCCCATCGCGGATCTTCTCCTTGAATGAAGACGAATTTATAGCCGGTGGTAAAGACGTTCCGCGCGATGTAGGTGTCGAATCTATCGCAATCTCATCGGGGGTTGAGAATGACTTAGGCGAAAATCCTCCCGCCTGAAGAGATTCCGGCTCCATATAAATCAGGAATGGCATTCGGGGTATTGGTACTCGACCCGTTAAAGTATCTACCTTTCCTTAAGGCGCAGCTGGAATCCTTTGGCGTCAAATTTGTTCGCCAGCGGCTTGGGAGCGTAGAAGATGTAGCAGAAGTTGTAGGGAGCACTGGAATTCTCGTCAACGCCCTGGGCATGGGTGCGCATTGTCTTGAGCCGATATATGGAAAGCTAACGTCGCTATTGCAGGTGCAAAGTCACTTATCGGAGTGCTTGACGCCGATGTATATCCGATTCGCGGACAGACTATACTAGTGCATGCACCACGTTGTACCGAGTTTTTATTGGACACCGCAGGTGCAGGTGAGGTTGCTCGATTGAAAATCGGAAATATTCATGCCGACTGAGTGTTTTGGTAGCCTATTCCGACGGTGGTCGCTGCTATATGATTCCTCGACCTGGTACGGACGGCACAGTGTTACTTGGTGGTACGGTTCAGGAGCACAACTGGGACACCTCACACAACGAAAAGATTTCGGAAGACATCTTCAAGCGGTGTGCCGTGCTGGATCCCAGGCTTCTCGACAAAGATAATATCAAGATTCTCAGCCATAATGTTGGTCTGAGATCTGCTCGGACAGGCGGACCCAGGGTTGAGATTGAGGCCATCCGAATTCCTTTGGAAGACCATTTGGTCTCTCGAATCGAGTCTCAGCCACTAGCAAACAATCTGCTGAAGGTTGTGCATGCTTATGGCTTCGGGTGAGTCTAACTTCGCAGGTATATTAAGAAAAGATCTGACATTATTTCAGCTCGGATGGCTACCTACAATCATGGGGGGCAGCTGAAGAAGCGGTGCGGCTGATAAAGTACTTGGGGTCTTCCGATATGGCGAGTTGAGAACGATTTTGGTCCTAGCCACATATCTGCTAGACACTATCAGTCGAAAATCAAAAACATATTATTTCCTTACTCACTTGCAATTGATGAGAGATGTGACATTATTGGTGCTAGGCCCAGGGCTTCATTAAGACAGCCTCCTTAGACACACAATAGAGGACATCCGTGCGCCAGGTTCCTGCGCAAGGAGCCGGAGCCATCTGCATGTTCGACTTATCCAGCGCAGCAAGCCACAGGAGGTGATCACGTCGCTCCCTCATTGTCCAGCTTCGACTTTCAATGAGTAGGGAATCATGACAAATCTATATCAATCACCTTCAACTCATTGGTTCCCGGGACACCTACGCCTGAATATTAATGATGGGAAAGGTATGTATATGCTTCGACGGACGCGTAACACGGACATGTAGTTGTACAGTGATCGGGTGAATAGGGGACTTATAGTGATTGAGCGTGTATATTTGTATGGTAGATATATCCCTGGGTGGTTAAGTATACCGTGCGAAGTTTAAGGATAGTTTGCAAAGATGGATGAACAAACGCAAATGAGATATGATGGATGGATGATTAGGATGAAAAGTTAAGCATAAAGAAGCCGTGAGACGGCGAGATGCGGGACAAGGGGTTGTCAAGCATAGAGCATTCCTGAACTAAACCTTCGGAGCATGGAAATTGGCTATTTTGCGCCTGACAGCCAATGCCAGGTCCTGCAGAGTAGGGTTAATTACCACGGACGTTACAGACTACTCGAATAAACTTACGATGACTAGAGTGGTCATACTGAGGCGCCTCAGCCTTGCGCCACCGTGGCCCTGACGGTCTTTACGGGTCGTATGCACGGCTTGATGGAGATTGTTCACGGCACTATCAGTGTCCACATGTTGCTGCAGTTCACACTGAAGAACTGATTAGCGCGACAAACGCGAAAAGGGAGGGATAGACTCTACATTTGGGGCAAAGCGGATAGTGTCCAGGGAGGATTCCCTCGACTCGCGCTCATTCGAGCGTCTGTCGCTAGTTCTCTACAGACACCAATTAATCATCCTGGGACAATCTTGGAAGAGAAATTCTAGCGTACCGAGGGATCATCGCGGTCAGTGACACGTCGTATGGGCCTGAGGGTTGGCGGGTATGGCTGATACCGAAAAACCTGTGAGGGTCGCTCCAATGGGATGCCTGAGGTCAAATCTATATCATTGGACATTGCGACGGTGATTGATGGAAAAGGGCGCCGGGGAGCTTTCATTTACGAACGAAGTAGAGACGAAAAAGCGTGCTGGTGGTAAGCACGAATAGAAAGAGCTTATGAGTAGCGGGCAACTGGAGGCAATTTCGATCGACGGCTTCTTCGTTTCCTTAATTCGTCTCCGCTTCATGCCAGCGACTGTCACCCTTAATTGATGCTGCCTGCGCGTTCGGAAGTAACATTGCCATCAAGTAAACGCCGCAGGTTCGTCGCAATCTCTACTGTAAACTGATTCAGCAAACACCAGTCGAATCACACCCATGACGGGATGAAGAAGACTTCAGAGAATGCCTTGAGCATTCCCAAAGGCGCCATGGAGTCTCTTATGGACCAGACGCTGCGTTTACAGGCACGGTATGATTCAAGGCACCGTGCTGCTCGACACCGTCAACAGGGCGACTGTCCAACTGGCTTTTGATCTGCGCTATGCTCTCTCCAAAGCGCAGCTTCAAAAATATCCTGCACAGCTGTGCATACCGTCCCAGAAAAAGTCAAGCACCCACAGGACCCCCACAGTGTGACACAAGTGACGGCGAATGATGAGTCAAAGGTGTCACGCCGTCACACGGCGCCACGCCACCGCGATGGTCCATGTGCGTTTTTTTCTCCCTTCGACAACCTCGCATGAACATGATCTGAACACGGTCGCGCAGCAAAACGTCTGAATTCAACAGCGCTTTGAGCCATACGCCGGCACAATAGGAGCCATTAGAGAAGAAAATGATCCAGGCCGCTCTTCGAACACTCCAGCGCCCTCAACACCGAGAAAGCAACATCCAACCACAATATCTTAGAAGAAGAAACGGCGAAGAAGAGCGTACCTCAAGACCGAAGCCCGCCCCAGCTGAGACTCCTGCGTGTCCGTTCTGGATTATAACATTGCCGTGCACTGGCTCTGAGTGATCCAAGCAATGGCCGTCGCTAGCCATCTGATGCATGCTCTAGGCATCTAGTACAGTTTTGCATATTGCTCAAGGCAATAGCACTAGAATCCTGGGTCCCATGACAGGGTGCTGGTGATCTTTCCCATTTGGCCGTCGCCTCAGTGGTCGCGGGCCAAATTCTCGCGGCCGATGCATTGGTATTCTGGCATATTGCAAAGATGGAGTCGAACAATCGTGGTTTTGACTGGCCAGTGTCCGTGGTGCAAAGGAACACAAGACATGCTGGCTGCGAATAATGCTGGGAAGGCGTCGCCCCGGGCTGATTTAATTGTTTTCGCTCTCCAACTGTCTCAAGAAATCGTCCAAAGCTTGTCCAATAGTCTCTCCAGTGGAATGATATAAAACAAGATGGTAGGTATCAGAAAGCCAAGTGGTTGCGGTGTGCAAAGAGTATGTACAAAACCAAAGCGGCCAAAGCGCGCAAAGCGGAGTAGGAAATCAACTCCGCTACCCGAAACACGATCGCTTCTCGCTCTCCTGAGGCCTCTTCCACTTCTTTATACCCTCTTGTAGTTCCTCGAATTTAGGACGGCTGCAAAATTCTCCAGGTTTAATTTTCACCCCCGACAATGCAGAAGATTATCCGGCAGAAGCCCTCAAACCTACTGCACCAACACCATGAACTACCATCCCTGGCATCATCTTTTCGCGCCCTCAATCATTGAACCGCAAAGATAGAAATGGTGTTGGAAGGACTCTCAGTACCCTGCTAAAGCCAGCTGTGTTCACGCCAAAAAAAAAATGGTGCGCCTCCTATCTCGTTTGTCGCTCCGCGTGCGTCGATGCATGGACTAACACTGGGATTTGGTCACCAGCATCTCCTTTCACTTCCTCCTCAACGTCGCAATCGATTCAGCCAGAGCTACACTTGCCACCGGCTTATAGACCTCGTGTCTCACGTGAACTGCACCTGAAGCTCTCGTATTCCTTTGCCATCTGTCTCCTCTAGGCCGACTGCCATATTCTCTCGCTTTCACCAAGAGCTTGCAAGGCATCCACGACCATCAGGTCATTATATCAATACCCGGATTAATGCAACCTCGTCAAACATTCGAGGTCCCTCTCCGTGACCATCCCTGCGGCAATTCAAGACCCACCGCCCGTGCCATCATCATTACCACTACGCCTCCCACAATGGCACCACTACCCATCACCGCTTCGTTACTGTCCAGGATGTCGGTGATTACAAGATTATGCGTGACGAGATGGATCAACATGAGGTCGATTCAGCTTGCAGCAGGTCGATTCGTTCGGAAGGATCGCACCTGCAAGATACATCGTCACGAACATCTATTGCTTCGAAGCTTATTGAAGACAATATGTGAAACTCAGCAAGCGCGGTATCACCTCATTCACGATCACATGCGAACCACAGAGCAGGACGCATCACGCTCTCAAGCAGTTTTGGCGAAGAGGATACATCGGCGGCAAGATAAGAAAAACTGCCAAGGTACCTAGCAGCGCAAATCATGTTCGCTCTGAGCCATAGGGACCGCCACACCGGAGGTTCGCAGTGAACAACGACTATTGCATAGTGGCTTGTATTGAGAAGTTGGGTGTATAGTGATTAATTCGCAATAAACCTTTCTTGTAATATCGTACAGAGCTGTTCGTGCATAGGTAAGAGCCTGCGGCGTGTGCATATGAGCAACAGCATACCTGTGTGGATAGAGAATGCGAATCACCACTCGCACTGTTGGTATGATCGGCATTTGCCGTGGTCGCGCTCAGGTGACCCAAACGCGTCCGAGGATTGCCCAAGTCACATCGCCTTGCTCCCTTTATCTCTCAACCTCGTATCTCGCCCGCCATGAAACTTCGATTGGTGCTAGCCACACTTTACATATATATCACTCTTGCCTTTTCCAAAGACCTTAAAGCTGGCGTTGTTCGTGATGCATTGCCTCAGGCTGGCGGCGGCGGTCTTCTCGGTGGGCTGATTTCACCCGACGATCCGTCCACTATAACATCACATGGCAAGACGACCACAGGCGCATCGACTGCACAGACCTCAACCACTAGCTCTTTGGGAGACAATATTCTTGGGCTCGGCGGGCTGCTCGCAAGCGCGACCAAAGCAATGTCCACTACGATTGCAACCACAGCTGCTACGACTGCCAAGTCAACAACGTCGCATTCTGGCAGTGCTGGCAACTCTAGCATCTCATCTCCTACAGGTTCTACCTCATCTCCACTCAGCCCAAGCACCGCTTCAACAATCGTGACTGCTACCGCAGCTTCATCAGCATCTTCCGCCGCCACCACGCCCAATGGTCTGGCAGGCAACTCGACCGGTGCCAGCCAGTCAAAAACCTGGCAGATCGTTGGCGTTGCGTTCGTCTGTGTATTCGCGGTCGCGCTCATCTTGGTTGGCGTCATCTTTTGGGATCGCATAACACGTTTTCTCGGTGAGGCACTATGTGGGAGATCCCGGTCGGATGGGATGGAAGATTTCATGCCTGACTGGGAGAAGCGTAGCTGGGAAGTCAAGCCGAGGGGCGAAGGCACCGAAAGCGAAGGACACATGCATCCTGCCGGTTCCAGCTCGTCCGACGTACTGGCCTCGGCACCGCAGTTGATGTACAAGGAGAGCGGGAGGCACCCTTTCGAACCACGTCGCAGAAATCAAGAAGTCGGTCCTGGTGCCCTGCCTGTCTACGCAAATTTCGTATCCCCCACTGCGCAGGACTCCAAAGCCGGAGAGCACCGCCATTCGTATTCGCTCATGACCACTGGAGAGTTGCAGCGTCAAAACTCGCGCGCTGTACAAGATGCATACACCGCCTATGCTTGAGCCCCGCGCCCCACTTCAAACCCAGTACTCCGTATCACAGGCACAAACTATACCCAGTATCCAATTTCCTTGTATTCGTAGCCTCCATGTATCATTTGTGGCACAAGAACGAGTTTCAACGTAGCTCGTCATGCCTGTTCTTTAGGAGGGACAGGTATCTTCTCCTCTAGCCAGTCTGAGGCAAAAATGCCAACAACGGATATAGCCAGGAGACCAATTGAGAATCTCAGACGTGTTTGAGCAGGTAATGCTGATGAGTTTGCATGAGCTGTGACTGTCAGCGCGTGAAATTTAAGTGACGGCAGACCTATCCACGATTGTCCCAATGTGCGCTTTTGCACAGCTACACCCTCTGGTATAGGAGTGCCGACGTTAGGAGTTTGGGAGGCTGATGCCTGCTTTGCTTTTGAATTTGCCATGAGAGTTGCTGTCAAGTCGATCGACGTCGCTCGGCACCTGAAGATCAAAGGACCTCCCTTCTGCCCAGGATCTTTATCACTCAGCCATGTTCACAGGTCTGGTACGCGCTGTTGACGAACAAAATCCACGCCTTCTCATATTTGAGGGCCTAGATTGAACACTTGGGGACTGTGTCCTCCATAACTCGCGATGAAGGTGGATGCGAAATAGTCATCGCGAAATCTGCACCTATACTGGAAGACTGCCACATCGGCGATTCTATCGCAGTCAATGGTGCATGCCTTACAGTGACTGAATTCGACAAGATCAAAGAGGGAGGCTGGTTTAAAGTGTGGCTCGCAAACGAGACTCTCGAGCGCACGGATTTGGGTGAGTCTTGGCCGTTTCGCCTGACCGCATCTCTTAAAGAGTTACCTGATCTTATAAACTACCAGGTGAGCGCAAGGTCGGGGATGAACTGAACCTCGAGCGCGCGATGGCAGCTCATGTACGCTTTGGAGGACACTTTGTGCAGGTATGTGGCATCCCATCTGGTGTCTTTGGCTGAGACAAGACATTCTAATATTATCTCAAGGCCCATGTAGACACCACTGCAACTGTCGTCGCAAGCGTCCCTGACGGCGACTCGTTGCGTCTGACGTTCCAGCTACCTGAACCCACTTCCTCGCGGCCGTCGCTCCTGCCATATCTTATCCCGAAAGGCTACGTGACGATTGATGGGGCGTCACTTACCATAACAGCCGTCGACGATTCTCAGCGAACCTTCGGTGTTATGTTAATCCAACATACACAGGAGAAGATCTCGCTGTCCAGGAAGCCCATAGGCTCCAAAGTGAACATCGAGGTTGATATGGTTGGCAAATATGTTGAGAAGAGCGTTTTGGCTGCGCTGGAAGGTGGCGAGGGCCATGGCTTACGTGCGTTAGTGGAGAAAGTAGTGATGGATGTTCTGGCGAAGAAAGGAATTCAATGAAACCTTCCAGCTCTCCAACTTTAGCGCTATTTCACGCAATTAAATATAGAGTACCATCGAAGGCTTTCGAGGCCTTTAACCGCTACATAGTCACTTATGTAGTGAACAGAACGTATTCCATACATGTGGCCAGAGCACGACAGGATCGCTGATATTGCGAATGAAATTGATGGTCAGGTCAGCCCCGGACCAACGGGAGGAGATAAAGTACCGGTTACGGCATGCGTGATAGCTTGGACACTGGAGCGGTCACGACGGTTCAACCACGTCCAGCTTTACTTATACCCATCAAGCTTATTTTTTTTCTTATTCTTCTGCTGTCCGAGTTGGCGACCAATGGAGGATCCCATCAAGAGGAAGGTTGGTTCTCCACGCCCTTGCCGCGGAGATCCAAGTCACCCACACTTGTTTGCAGGTTGTCAAAGTCAGCGGTTACAGCGTT
>JACXVL010000781.1:0-10098 GCA_014898675.1 Athelia sp. TMB | reverse complement strand
ACCCTTGTAAGGGAACTTGGAGGATTGCGTCGGGCAGGTGGTGCGGCTGGTGCACTCTTTTGAAGGCTATCTGATCAAAAGAAGACAGCAGCGTCGGCCTCGCGTGCTCCCGACCTGCGTGCTCCCGACCTGCGTGGGACACATGGCCTGCAAACGATTGGTTGCAAACGCGAAACAGCACCCAGCTGTAGCATGCACAGGAGCGAGCGTATTGTGGCAAAGCACTGGCCTGTTCAAAGAGGTGAGGATGAAGCGCAATCGCATACCGCATCGTCAGTATGGGGGTATGAGGAGCAGGTGTCACAAGCAGTTGCCTTTTTTGGACAGCCGTCGACGTCACGTTGCCTAGAAGATGCGCATCTGGACCTTCCATGCACGCTGAGTCTACTTGAGCAGCTAGCTCAGTATATTTCAGCTGAAGGGTCTTATAGTGTCAACATACTTCATGAGATCATCTTAGTACAGTAATACTATGAATGCTCTAGTTGATGCACTCAGAGACATATTTGGACTCATCACCCCCACCGTTATATTTCTGCTCAACACAACTGACGGTCCGACACACAGGCGCGACACGAGTTGCTATCAGCATAGCTAACAGATTCATGCCTGCTTTTGCCGGAGCCGACATAGAAGAAAAGACAATCAGTCATTGCGACGGCTTGTGTCCGGATATAATGCGATTCTCCGATATGATGAGAGGGAATCTCCAATTTCTCGTCCTTAGTTTCGATGCACATGTCCTCAAGACTACAGAGAGACCAATTTTGTTTTCGGACTTCAGGTGTCGCCCTTGTCCGCTACGAGGAGGGATAGTCTCATAGCAGATTAAAAATACAATGTAGTAGAAATATGCTGAATACTGGTAAAGTACTGCTTGCCATTAGCATATTATCTCAAGATGCAAACGAAAATGAGACTTACTGTGAAGAAGGGCAGCTCGGAATGATTTGGAAGACCTAGAGGCAGAAATGTGCGCTCAGGACTTGGCTTTGTATGCCTCAGCTTGCGCTTTGGCAGCAGCAAGTTGGTCCTTCTGACGGTCAAAGATCACCCGCCGCTGGTTGAAATACTCAATCTGTCCGACCGCATCAGTTCCCCAATTCGCTCGAGCATCATGGTAGTGACTCACCCAGCTCTTGGCACAGTTCTGAGCATATCCTGCCTCCTCTTTCGCACACGCCCCGCCTTCTTCGCCCGCCTTCACCACGCCCGCGGCGTCCAAGCATGCAAAGTACGTGTCGCGGTGCTCCCAGCACTTTGCACGAGACTGGCGCGAGATGGCAGAGGGCTCCTCAGGCTTGGAGCTGCCGAACCAGCCCATGAGTACGCAAGAAAAGAGGTATGAAAACGAAAAGTTGCAGTGGCCCGTGACGCGTTTCGGCGATCGGGCTCGGGTCGGAGGTCACAGCACAACAAGTGCAAACACTTTTTCGCCAAGTAGAAGTGGCGCTCGACTCCGGGGGAGGTCAAGACACAACAAATTTGAAAAATGAATATGAATATCAGGCCTTGAGTTCAATCATTATGTTGGAATCTTTTGATCAGAAATTTGAAGATGACATCCACCTTCATGATCATCTATGCCTCATTTACTTGGATGGCTGTCATTGATGGTTCGACTTTCTAAACTACTTAATTGCTGAATGTCGCCAGATGTCGCCTGTTGGGTATCACTTTTTCATGATTGAAATATACTGAATCTTGAAAGACAACATTGTGGTTGAGACCACAAACGGAGGTCTCCAGTGGTAACTGTACACAGCTGGCACGCGCTCTGGGCGCTTGATCACACTGTGACCCACCGACACTGGTACCGCACCGCGCCGTGTTCCATACCAACGACCATGGCGTCGCCAGCCCATTCCCATCCCTTGTCTCTGGATGAATCCCAAGGGAAAAGATCTCGCAAGGATCTGGCCCCCGGGAACTGGGACGGCAGCGTCAGAGGCTATGGGAAGCGGAAACAACCAACGAGATCGCTGCTCAATACAAGTCCTGCTCCAAGTATCCCTCCACCCTTGCCCAGTTCCGCGGATCTCGCAGCTCTCAAATGGCACGACCTCTCTGACGATGAGATAGACGCAAAGATGGGCGCGTTAGAGGCGACTGCCGTCATTCGCGCGCTGTCGTTGGCGCTGCACAACATGGCTCGTGTGTGCTCAGAGCTTGAGGAGAACCACAAAGCGTTGCAGCTGAAGGAACATGCGAAAAGAAAGCGGGCTGATGTACTGATGAAGGAACTGCAAACGCCCACAGAGAGGGACGTTGTGAAGCGAGTTATTCGGACATTGTTCACAGATGATGATGAGCTTGTGCACCAGGTGCAAAGAAAGCAGAGTCATATGGTGAGTATCAAATTACTATTCGACTAATTCTGTCTAAAAACGCCTTTCTGTGCAGTCACTGCAGGAATCATTGTCCGAAGCTATAGAAGATGAAGTCCCTATCTCCGTCAGCTTCCCGGATGAAGCCCCCACCATCGTAACCACCGATTTTGACCCTGACGAGACTGTGACTTTTGACCGCTCTAGAACCCGTACGGAATCTGTCCTCTCTTCTAACTCTTCCATCGGGAATTGGATGGGCAGCTTGTGGGGCAAAGGCACTCGTTATGCACGCCCCGTTACCTCCCATATATCCTCAGAAGGCCCAGAAGCGGAAGTCTCTGTTAAAGATCTACTCGCTGCCGAGTCAGCTTCAGCCACACTTCCGGTGATTCCCCAAATGCCTCGCCGGAAATCGGGCAAAGGGGTGTTCGGCGCATTGGGCATTTCCGTCCTCAATTCCACCACCCAGAACCAAGGCCCCATTGCAGTCGCCGTCGATGCTACATCTCCAGCTCCATCCACCCCCACTACCCCTGCTCCTGCTTATCAAACCTTCAAAGGGATGGCTTCGTACCTGGATCCTACCTCCGCCTCAGAGAGATCCACCCTCGCACCCTCAACATCCAGCAGCGAAATCAAACATGTACAGGGCTCGGCACTCCGCGCTATCGTCAATGCTACCCGTGTGATGACCTCCGACCCGGGAAGTGTATTGGTAAACCAAGGCTCCGACGCAGGACCACTGGTGAAGCAGCTCGCGCTGGAGCTCGTCCGCAATACCCGCGACCAGGGAGTCATATTCCACGATAAAGAAAGAGTGAAGAAGGAAAAACAGGATCAACACATCATAACTTCTGCAATCACTCATCCCACATTCAGCTCCGCGGAGGGGGGCGAGGCTATCATGACACTTAATCGAACCCTTAGCGCGCAAAGCACAAAGAAGAAGTCGGCAAAGTCCAAAGCGGCGACTTTGATCACAAGCCCATTCGCATCGCCCATGTTTGGCTCGTTCATGACTCAGCAGCAGCGCAAACCGCCTGCGAAGGGCGCGACGCAGCGCGCTGACGCGAGCCCGTCCACTTCTCGGACAAGTGGCGGCCCTGCCACTGCCCCGCCAACTGTCCGCAAACCCCCAGGAGCCGGCTCTGTCCCGCTCGAGTCCATCATCCCGGACACCGCTAAGCCGCCTACGCAGTATTTGTCCCGCACATACACCTCGCTTACCGCCCGGGACTTCCACTTTTCCATTCCCTTACCGGATACCCACGCTCGCTTCACCGAAGAGTCTCTGACCGACCGGTATGGCTTTGTATATGACGTGGCGCAGTACGACGCGCTACTCTTGACAAGAGCAAAGGAGTGCGGATGCACGGCGCCAGCATGCCTGACGGGGGTGAAGATTGCGGACCGTCAGGAAAGCAATAGCTGGGAAGAGGAGGATGGGATAGTGGGGATGGAAATTGTAAAGGTTGCATGCGATTGTGACGGCTCGGGACAAGCGGCGACTGCCGATGAGGTGGATCATTCGACATCGACATTACCACTAGGAGATGACGAGGACGGTTCGACCGCACCCAGCATAAAATCTGCGCATCGATCTCGAGCACCCTCTCCGGTCTCCTCCAAAGGGCGCAAACGATCTTCAACAATCACTTCATCCTCTGGTTTGCCCCCCGCTCCTATGCATTCGAGTGCCTCCGTCTTGTCAATCAGCTCCTTCTCACCGCGGCACGCATGCCCTAATACCATTCGACGACTCCTCGACGAACTAACCGGCATCCATGACCAGCAGCAAACTGCACAGCGCAAAGAGTGGGATGCCTTCGTGCGGCAGCGCAGTAAAGTAAAAGCGCAGAAAGTGTCCTCTGTCGGTAGCGTACCGATGGGCGGCGGCGGCGGCGCTGCTGCTTTACTCGGTCTAGGCACTGCTGTAGAAGACGAAGAGCTCGAGCATAGCGAAGGACTCATTGGCTTTGCTCAGCTCTCGAATAGCAGCGATCGAAGAGAACTAGATAGGCTCGTCAGGAGTGGGATTCCTCTCATTTACAGGGCGAAAGTGTGGTTCGAGTGCAGCGGCGCACTTGAGATGAAGGAGCCCGGGCTATTCCAAGACTTGCTAGCTCAAGCTAGAGGAGAAGCCGACAAAGGCACTAGAGTCGAAATTGAAAAGGATGTTAGGAGGACCATGCCCCTCAATATCTTTTTTGGAGGTAACGGTGCAGGGGTGGTCAAGCTGAGACGCGTGCTAACAGCATACAGCCGGTAAGATCTGTTTGTGTGAATGTATGAATAGGCCTGATTTCGTGACAGGCGCAACCCGGCAGTTGGATATTGCCAAGGGATGAACTTGATAACATCTACTCTCCTTTTGGTGCACGCTGACGAGGAAGAGGCATTCTGGGTCCTGGCAGCTATCATTGAGCGTTTACTTCCTGAAGATTTTTTCTCTCCTTCGCTCCTTCCTTCACGTGCTTGTCCACTAGTGCTGCTCGATTATGTCCAGGAGCTCACTCCCAAGCTGCATGCCCATCTAACCGACCTCGGCGTCGACCTTGGGGCCATATGTTTCTCGTGGTTCTTGTCTCTATTCACAGATTGTCTACCTGTAGAAGTGAGTGCGCACAATGGATCTTGAATGGTTCGATGCTGAAATGTGCTCGCAGTCGTTGTTTCGAGTCTGGGACATCTTCTTAGTAGATGGGTTGGATGTCCTGTTTCGCGTGGCGCTCGGAATTTTGCGCAGCAATGAGGGCGAGTTGCTCGCTTGCGAGTCTATTCCTGCTGTCTACGTGGCGCTCGAGAATCTACCTACTCGGATGTGGCAGGCCGATAAGCTCGTCCAGGTATGTATCAAGGCAAGTCTCCACCGGCATAGTCGCTAATGTTAGATCCGCAGCTCGAGTTGGATCTCCGAGGTAACTTACTCCACACGGACATATCCAAGAAACGCAAAACACATGTTAATGCTCTTCGCGATCTCATGTCATGATCATATCCCATCACTTTCTGCAGCTACTCATAATTTAACGCCCATATACAAGACCTGCTTTGCATAGAACATACATTGCGTAGAATAATAACTTTATAAATAATACCATACTTGCAAGAGCTGCCTCGATGACCGGTCGTGAAACGGAGTAGGCCAGTCACGCACAATAAGTATGGTGGACGCCCACTAACTTGAAGTACCCATCGGGCCCACTCCCTTTCTCTTTCTCTGACATCGATCATATTCTTGCGTTCACGTTTCCCCTTGTATTTTTCATCAAGATCATCCACCACTCCTCGCTATGAGCCATCAAAACCCTACAATCGACAAGCACAATCCTTTATATTGCCCTAACGTGTCTCCGAGCTCTTATCTGGCTACCCTCCGCAAATCGCTCTCGAAACCTCAAGTTCTCCAGGATAGCGATAACCTATTCTCGTTTGCTCGAAACATGGACCACACATTTCTGAATCATGAAGATTCATCGACATGTCATGATGAAGCTGCAGGCCGCAATCAGAAAGCTATTATTCGCCAGCCTTCGTCGCCAGATGCGCTCCCGCCGTACTCGCCACCAAGATGGAAACAAAGACATCTCCCACCCTACTTGGCAAACGAACGTCTCCATACTCTTTCTTTTGGTGGACCCAGTCTCCTGGTCAAACGGAAAAGATCATTCAATTCGATCACGACTTTCAGCGATCTCGAAGGACCCACAAAGCGCGAACGATCATTTGAAAGCATCCATGATAGCTCCTTCTCTCTTAGCGGACAAGGAGAAAGACTGTTTCTCTCTAGTCATCAGGATGTGACTTCGCCATATGCTGTCAAACAGGAGGGCGCGGTCTTTTCAAATCCTCAAGCCACTGGGTACGCCATAGAAAGCGAGCTTCTGAGCAGGATTCGGATTCTGGAAGGTATGAATTCGTATCACCAGAAATTCATCGTGATACGTGCTTCTCAATTTCAACCACCATGATACCCCAACCTATCTATCGTATATATGCGCTTGTTCAGACGAGTTATATGGACCTAGGCTTGGTACGGAAACCCCGGGCGGCCTCAGGCAACTCATTGACACTCTGGATCGCATTCTTCCCGGAACTCGAGTCAAAAATCGCTTCTCCACTTTGGAAAATTTGACGCATCAGGACATTGCAGATGTTCTTGGAGATAACGGTTCCTAGCCATCCTCCTCATCTGATGTCTCGATGCTGAATTTACGTGGAGGTTACCTAACTGCATCTGTTCTGAATGCTTTGCGAACATCAGAAATCAAGTCTCTATCCTTGTCCTCTTCCATCAGTGATGCCGATGGTTTGAATCTGGCTGGACGTGATATATTCTCGGGTGTGTCTTAAGACCTCCACTACTTACCCATCCTCATAATTTTTTTTGAAGTCTTCTCAAAACCAAATAGCTTTCTTTTCATTTCCGAGCTCATCTTCAGCGGAACCCCAATACACGATTTTGACCTTATCCATATTCACCATCTACCAAGACTAGCGCGGCTCGCTCTTGATGACACTGAAATAGGAAACGAAGCGTGAGTAGCCTATAACTTCTCACGAACTGGCTCACGCAGCGTCTAGGATGTTTCTCCTTGTACCTCTCAAGAGATCACTTCTGGACCTTACTGTTGCGGGCAACCCACGGATCGACGACAACGCTATACCCCCGATCATGTCACTCAATAGGATTTCTTACCTATCCATTGTGGACACTGCCATCGGAATGGAAGGCTTACGGATGCTAGCTCGCACAATTCACTCAGAAGATCGCGCCATCGAAATCGCAATTCCTGTTTTGTGTGAGTTCTACATTGACAGTGAGTGTAAGAGTCAGTTTACATGCAGATGATGTATACTCATCGCCTCAGATATGGATTCCAAGTATATGATTGAACCTAAAGCCCCGCTCATCGTTGACCCTACTGCTTGCGCCGCTCTTTCAGTGGCTGCTCTCAAACGCAATCTCTCTGGCCATGCTGCTTTCAATCCCGACATCGTGTCTTCCGGAACAAAGCTGGAACTCGTGGAAAGGTTAAAGAAGATTTTGGAGACACGTCAGATCGATATGGTGATTCGGGACATGCTTTGGGGCGCTTAAGACCATGAAGTATAACGAAACTCGGGACGCTACTGTAATAACATGAGATGATAAAATGCGACACCTTATGCCTCCTCTGCTTCAGGCTCGTCGGGATAGACCACATTGAATGGTGTGTTCTCCCAATTGTGATCTGACAGGACCAGGTCCATGCCTTCGCCTCGCCACTGTGCAACTTTCTGTATCCAAGCTGCTTCATCCCAATTCCAGGATTCGTGCCTATGGTGGGGGCTCATGAAAGTGAGATGGGCTCGCTTGAGCCGAGCAACGCTCAAGCTTCTATGTGATGTAGCAGATCTCGCTTGGATAAAATCCACCACCTGCTCGTTTGAAAGCTGAAGCCGCAATTCCACAGATTCGAGCAGAGGGCATAACACAGTTGATTCGTCTTCGTCTTTGACAGGCGTTAGCATCTCCAGCAGATGGTTATGAAACGTGCTGTTTGAGAACAGCTCCTTGAGTGATGGAATCAATTGGAGTACCAACACAAGTTCTTCTTCTGGCATCCAAAGAATGTTCTTGAAGCTGAGCGAAAGAAGTGGGCGTCGTAATCGCTTCAAAAAGCTCAGCAATGAACCCAGATCATAATCGTCCCCGATGATGAGCTTCTTCAAGTTCGGAACCTCGATGGCGTCGAGAATTGTGGCACCAGACTCGCTAGGATGGCCGTAGACTCCAAGCTCCCTGATACTATGGTTAATGGCAGGTCCTATGCCAGTAGAGAGCTCCATGCTCCCTTCTACATGTAGCCTCAGCGTGTGCAGTCGTTGGCAAGTGCGCAGTAGGATCAAGCAGCTCGTCAACGAGATCGAGTACTTGATTGTCGCATGTGTTAAATGCGCCCATGGCAGACGGGTCCTCTTGACACATAGATGTGGGATTGTGATGATCACGTCGTGAAGCTGTTCCGCAACACCCACTCCAAGAGGCACTGTGGACTCAACATGTTGCAATGCGTCATCCGTCGTAGGATACCAAGCACCATAGTCAAGGATTTTGAGGCGTTTTAATGAAGGGCAATTCGATCTGAGCAGTGGAAGGGTGCATGGAATTGGAAGCTCCAAGCTAAGGCGTTCAATCTGTCGACCGTACTGAGCCAGAAGTCTAGCAACAAGCGCAGTGGCAGCCGGAAACCACATCTTCGAAGATAGATTACTTTCTCCAGAAAGAATGGAAGTAATCGAGATAAAAAGCTTGGAGGCGCGGGCTCGGGATAGCCATACCAATGATGAAAAGGAGGCTTGATTGATTTGCAAGACCCATGATGCAGGAGCAAGGCGGGCAAGCGGCAACACGACATTTATGTGATTCCATAATTGAGGAGTACTCAGAGCAACCTGGCGCCAGCCGCTGCAAATTTGACACACAAGTAGGGGAGCCTCGTACGAGCGATATGCACTCTCCGATCTGTCACTCGGCAAGCATAGCTCAAAGATGTGGGCTAAAAGCTCGGGAGCCACTCTGCGAGCAGGGGATAGTAGATCACGGAGAGCTTGCTGATCTCTTGTGTCCGACACGCTTGGTGGCATGGTCTCTACTAGCTCCTGAAGATAGAACCGAATGGTATGAGCTTCTGCCTGCGATGGCACTTGGTTGGTTCCTGTCATTCTGAGAATGGACGCCTGAGACTCCGTTAAACATCAAGCTCTGTACTGTCGCTCAACAATAACGTACTGGTAAGTTGCTGCGATCCCCATTCATGCCCGGGCGGTAACGGATCCGTCCCACAATCACTCAAGTTGTCGTACTCTGTTGTGTATGCAAGGTGATTAGAAGTCGCCTATCATTTCGATGGTTTTTAGAGCACATACTTTATTCTCGCAAAGTTTGCGAAGATCGTGGATAAAAGGACAGGAGAGGGAGCGCAACGTAATGTTTTGGACTTGAACGTGGACACGTGTTGGGAACATTGGTGGCAACAACCTGTGACATTTTGCCAGGCCCCCGAAAGTTTGCCACTTTTAGGAGATCATATGTGGATGTGCAACTTCGCATTTGATTGTCAAATGACATTGTGCGCAACAAGTACTTACAAGAAACAAGCCACAAACGCTGATGGCTACGAACATCGAAGCCTACCATAAATCAGAAAACCGGCCCTGAACCCAGTTGGCCCGCCGCGGCGCGCATACAGCGACCATTTATGCAGGATATGTTTCATCAATAGTCAGTTTCCGGTGTTTTGACTCGCTCGGCTCTTTGTCTCCTCCAAGTCGTCGTTATTTTCTCCGTAGACTGTGTATTGGGGTATCCGCCATACGACGCGTCCAGCGTTGCCCTCCTCATGCCCAGGCCCCCGTTTATCCCCGCCGCTTGATCTTGCAGGCTGGTTAAGAGAGAATGCTTGCGACATGCTCAAACACGCTCCGCGCAGCCATATCTCCAGGGCCAATGGCAATCACCACGGCCAGAACTGCACTAACTGGCCACTTCCTTGCTTCTGCGCGTTCGATGAACTGCTTCAGCGCAGCCAAAAACTGGTTTTTGGTCTAGATTATGGTCAACATAGTAAATACACCCACAGTGCAGATAGACATACGAGCTCGCAAACAAACTTGAGAGGAACTCCTGCAGCCGACGCCGCGCACCACTGGATGATGGTCTTGATTTCGGCGTTGCCACCAAACGCGCCGCATCCCCAGAGACCCGTTACCACCTCAGTATACT
>JACXVL010000780.1:6891-20121 GCA_014898675.1 Athelia sp. TMB | reverse complement strand
CTGGGAGGCCGCGGCAGTGAGCGGTGCCTGTATGCTGCCTATCAGTCTTCCCAGTCTGAACGGACATGTTCTGCCACATACTATACGGGGATACCCAGGGGAGAGGCGACCCGTAGACAGCCCACCTCGAGCAGGGCAGGAGCAACGATAGATTCCGTCATATGCTCTGTCTGTCCTACATACTGTCTACCTAATGCCACCGAATCCTCTGCCCATCCCTCTACTCTGGGGTAGCGGTGGGAATACCAATTCTTGATAAGCTGCCTACATAATGATCATACTTCTCGAGCTCCTCCACTTGATATCAGCTCCAGATCTGCTCTCTGAGAGAAGATCGTGTATGCGCTGCCCAATGTTCAACTTCGGACGATATGTCATGGCCAAGCAAACTGAAGCTCAGGCTCCCATCCCTTCCAAATGCAATGCGTGCGTGGTATCGATAAGGACAGGGGATGTCCTCTCGGCGTGTTAATAATCTCCTGAGGATTCAGGTCCTCTCCAGGCTTATATTCGGTGATCTAAGTACACGCAGCTCGACTGTCTTTCATTTAATCTTGCGATGGCTGCAGATCCCTGATTACACCGTCTGCCTTGGCATCGCCAGCACCGCCCCCCGCTTCCCCTGCAGCTCGTCGATGCTCTTGTACCCCGCGAGGCCCATGGTGACCTCCAAGTCCGCGAGCGTCGAACGCAGCACCTCCTCCACGCCCTTCTCGCCGTCAATTGCCAGGCCATACATCCACGGTCGACCCACTAAAGCACAATTCAGATCAGGGCATACAGCGAAGAGGGTGAGACGTACAGAGCACAGCCTGCGCGCCGAGCGCGAGCGCCTTGATGATGTCGCTCCCCGTCCGGATACCGGAGTCGAATAGGACAGTGAATTTGCCCGACTTCTGCGCGGCGAGGACGGCAGGCGATTGGCATATATTGTTCAGCGCGTGCAGGGAGCCTAACGCGCCATCGACCTGGCGGCCGCCGTGGTTCGAGACGATGATCCCTGGGATCCCGAGTTCAACAGCGATCTCCGCGTCCTAAATACACCGTTCAGCCCAGCGTTATAACCTAATCGAGATCACCGTTACCTCGACGCTCTGGATTCCCTTCAGGATGAGCGGCCCGTCCCAATTGTCCCGCAGGAACTGCAGGTCCTCCCAGCTCCTGAACTTGCCCGAGTTGCACTCGCCCAGAAACGCGGTCCCCAGCGCGACGCGCCGCTTCATCTCCTCATCGCCCGCCCTGAACTGCGCATCGCACGCCACGGGGTCGTACGGGAACTCAGGGTGCGCCGCCGCGCCCGTTTCGGGCGCACGGCCCCAGCGCTTCATGAACACGGGGTCGGACGTGCCGATCTGGATGCCCACGCCGTGCCCGAAAGGCAGGTACACGCGCTCGATGTCGTGCGGGCGCCACGAGAGCAGCGCCGTGTCGAGCGTCACCACGAGCGCCGTGAACCCCGCGGCCTTTGCGCGGCGGAGGAGCGAGAGCGTCAGCTCGTTTGTGCGCGGCCTGGGTGCGCGTCAGTGGGAGCGGGCGGGGCTGGCGGGGAGACGCACCAGTAGAGCTGGAACCAGCGCGGCCCGTCCCCGTTCGCCTCTGCGACTTCCTCGATGCTGCGCGTCGCGGCCGTGCTGAGGATGTACGGCACGCCCACGCGCCTCGCGGCCCTCGCAGCGCCGAGCTCCGCGTCCGCGTGCACGATCCCCGCGACGCCGATGGGCGCCATGAGCACGGGGCTGGCGTAGCGCGCGCCGAAGAGCGTGATCTCGGTGTGGCGCGCGGTCGCGTCGCGCAGCATGCGCGGGATGATGGGGTACGCGGCGAAGGCGGCGCGGTTGGCGGCGTGGGTGCTATTGGTGCCCGCACTGCCGTTGACATACATGAATGCATCTGTTGAATATAAACAAGCGAAATTAATATTCTAGAATATATACGACGGTGTGATGGGGGCGCAAGATGTGGGATTAGCTCACCGTTTCTGTCCTTGAGCGCCTCTCTGGCTTTGTCTTCGAGTGTGTCGAACACGACGGATCCCATGAGGGGGGGCTGGCGGCCCTGGTACATCCCCAGCATGAATGCGCTCCATTTGGGGGGCGGGATCAAGTCGGGCTGGGGGGTGAAGGGCACGTTGGGATCGGCGGACATGGTGCGAATCGGGGGTCTGGGGGGCTTGGGGTGTAGTGAATCAGACTGCAGCCTTTAGACATGGGTTCCTGATAATCCTTGGACCGGCTATGAGGTGCAGGTCACCGGACTCATGCGCGTAAGCGGGCCGTCTGGGCGTTTGATAGGTGTCTGGGTATACAATCCCCCTTACGCATTCACGAACATTCTGATAAACTTGCGGATTGGTGGTTTGTGTTGCACGCGGACGTTCTTGCTTGGTGGGTCGAGGTCAAGTCACTTGTGCACATGTGAGTGGGAGTTGTAACGATCATAGAGCCTGAGGACGGGCCCGGGATCTGTAACAAGCTTAAGTGGCAGTTGCGCACTTTAACAGACTAACCATCATGACTCCCTTGAGAAAGCACAGGAAAGCGCAGCCTGAGGCAAGACCTACGGTTACTCTTCACTCCGATTCAGGATCCGTTCTTGTGTTCTTTCCAGTGTTTCCAAGTCCTGAGCGTTGCAAATGCAGCGTGGCTGCATAGGAATCTGGACTGCGCTGGCAGACTATATGCATCCTATTGATACTTCACTCTGATCACAAATCCATATACAGCGAGGCTATTGGCTATATCCCGGATCTATCGCAATATCGTCTTTCTCTGCTCTCCATCTTCCTGAGGTCCAGTCATGTCTCAAAGCTTTCTTCTCACAAGTGCGTATGCCAACTTCAGTGCTCAAAGAAAAGTCCCTGACCAGGTCCTTCACCCAGTCCATAGCGCCGGCAATTTATCGTGGCCGTCGAGCCTTTACTCCAAGTTTCGTTCGAACTTCAAACCGGATCTCTTCGTGGAGATCTATGTCGATCAGAAACAAGTTGCGAGGTCGACGACTGTCAACAAGAATCTCGAACCAAAGTGGGACGAGGATTTCACCATGTACGTTGGGAGGCTTGGTGTAGAGAATCGCTTCTTAATATGTATCACAGACCATTTGCCCAAGAATCATCAGACCTGGTGATAAAGCTGAAGCACAAATCCGCTCTTCCCAGTGATCCATGCTTTGGCACCATCAAATTGACCATTGGACAGCTCCTGCGACTATCCAAGGGGCCCGAAGGTGCGCTTATCTACTTTGAACGTGAAATAATACTAAACCTCTTGCAGTTACACCGCTCAGGCTTGGACACGGGCCAAAGAAGGCGATGTATGACGCGCACGGATTTCTCTCGGCGAGCATCAAGATTGTGGAAATGGATCAAGCGCGCGAGAACGTATTGACCAAAATACGAGAAGATCTCAATGGCCGAGCTATGCACTCTTCAGTCTCAATACCATCCATCCCTGCGGCAGCCGAAAACTTGGAGAATAACATATCTGAGAATATGGATGTGCTTCAGAGCCTGGACACCGTTTTGAACAAGATAAAGAGGATTGCTGACATTACAGTCGATATGGTGGACACGTTGGCAAGGGTAAACGAACTTCATACGAGACCTGAGAACCGCGCGCTAACAGGGGCCTTGCTCCCAGGTTCACCCATATGCTGATACCGCTTGGAAAATCTTGAGTTCACTATACAAGGTTCGTATAGGAGCCTTTCGAACATTTTGCCCAAATCTGACGCCGTCAATCAGGCTTACGAACAGCAAAAGGAAACCGACGCAGCAGTTCTAGCACTTCTCAAGCAAATGGAGGCTTTGTATTCCTTTGTAACTGATGTCGAAAGCCTGCCGGAGAAAATACATCGACTAGAGGATGTCATCACTCGAGTGCTCGAGCAGACCACAGAATGTGGGATTTTCTTTCGGGAGTATACTAGTCATGGATTTGCGGGTGAGCTTACAGTTGAGCTGGTTGAGCCATCATGCTCAGTATCTCCAACTAGGCCGGTTCGTTGGACAAGCTGTGTCAAATCGCGTCCAGATGATATCCGCCCTATCGGCAAAACTGGGCCAACTTGAGGCTGATCTCAAATCGGGAGTGGTGTTACATACTGCATTTTTATCCAGCCAAACCAAAGAGGGGGTCGATAGGCTCGGTGCGTGCTCTGCTTCTGCTCGGAAACTTGTCACTGATATACGGATACCAGTTAAATCTGATATCTTGCGTGGTCTCAAACCTGCCAATATGAGTGCCGCTGAGCGATCTCCGTGCCTCCCAGGCACCCAACAAACCCACCTGAAAGAGGTCATCGACTGGCTTATGACTCCTTCAGACCAAAACATACTGTGGTTGCACGGGGCAGCCGGCCTGGGCAAGAGCACGATAGCGAATACCGTTGCCGAGCACTTTGGAGGACTTCACAGGCGAGGCGCGTTCCTCATTTTCGACAGGAACTCTTCACAAGAGAGCGCTCCATCACGGGTCATTACCACCTTGGCCTTTCAACTTGCACAGCACAATGCAGCTATCGGCGCAGCTGTCGCTGCCGCCATCGACCAACAGCCCGAAGTGGTCTCAGATCCGCTGGCGACTCAATTCAAATCGCTACTCGTCGAGCCACTTCGCGCCGCTGCCAAACACATCGAGGGGCCCCTCATCATTATCTTGGATGCATTGGACGAATGTGGTGATGCTCCATCGAGGCGGAAATTGCTCGACATGCTGTCGCGGGAATTCAATCAACTGCCCGATAACTTTCGGATCTTGATCACGAGTCGACCGGACCACGACATTAAATGTGCTCTCGCCTCCCGCAGCCATATCCATAACATTGATCTTTCAACGGCGAGTGACGCAGATATGCGGATATACTTCGAGCACGAAATGGGACGGTATTACGAGGACCACCATGAGATTGATGAACTGCCGATAAGCTGGCCTGGGGAGGAAGTAATCGGGAGATTAGTATTGTATGCAGCCGGACTATTTATCTGGGCTGCGACAGCCATGAAGCTTCTCTTCACGGCGGATAACCCTCGTCGATGGCTGGATGGTCTATTGGGTCACAAGCGTCCAGATTTCTCTCTCCATGAGCTTTATAGGACGGCCCTGCTTTCGGCCAGCAGATGGGAACCAGGCGAAGCGACAGATGACTACAAGAGGATCCTTGGAATCATCATCGTCAGCCAAGTTCCATTGACGGATGATACCATTACGGCTCTCCTAGGGTATCGGGATGGCGGGATCATCTGCCGCACTGTCCTCCAACGCCTCGGTTGCGTTATTCAGTGGAGCAAAGGACAGCCAGCCCGCACGCTGCATAAATCATTCCCCGATTACCTCACCGACCGCAGTCACTGTGCATCTGAACCTTGGTTCATCGACGTCCAGGAACATCAACACGCACTCGCGCTCGCTTGCCTGCGCACCATGAATGAGCAGCTTCACTTCAATATGTGTAATCTGAAAACATCTCATATTCCCAATTCGCAAATACCAGATCTTGCTGGGCGTATCGAGAAAGCCATCTCGCCAAGTCTGTCGTACGCATGCCTCTTTTGGGGAGACCATATCCGGCAAACCCTGACCGGAAACTCCTCCCTCGAACCGCTGATCTTGAAATTCTTCGAGGAGAAATTTCTTTACTGGTTGGAAGTTCTGAGTCTGATGGGAGAGGTTCGATCGTTGCCACATACAATGGTGGCCTTGAAAGAATCCATCACGGTAAGCAATCATTCCATGCCGCACATCCAATAGTACGAGCCGAAACTTATGATTGGTGGCATGACAGAATACTAGTAGCAAAGTGAAAGCTTTTGCGCAAGATGGCCTCTCATTTTCTCGGGTGTTTGCGCAAGCAATAGCGTTCAGTGCGCCGCATATATATGTCTCCTGTATACCATTTGCGCCTCGCGCATCCAAGATCAAACAACAATATGCACCGCTGATTCCGAAGATGTTGGGAATGAAGAGCGGCATGGATGATAGCTGGCCAGCCCTGCAGCAAATATTCGAAGATCACACTGATTGTGTCAAGTCGGTCGCTTTCTCGCCGGACGGGCGGCGCATCGCATCTGGTTCTGACGACCAGTCCATTCGCGTATGGGATGCAGAGACTTGCACTCTCATCGCCGGACCATTCGTAGGCCACACCGGTCGTGTCGAGTCGGTAGCTTTTTCACCTGACGGCCAGCGCATCGTTTCGGGCTCGGATGACCAGTCTGTGCGACTGTGGGACGCGGAGACGGGCACGCCCATTGCTAAACCATTCAAAGGGCATACTGGCACAGTCTATTCGGTCGCCTTCTCTCCAGACGGGCGGCGCATTGCATCCGGTTCACACGACGAGTCTGTCCGAGTATGGGATGTGGAGACGGGCACACTCATCGCCAAAGCATTCGAAGGACACACTCATAGGGTGTACTCAGTAGCCTTCTCACCGGACGGGCAGCGCGTCGCATCTGGCTCGCATGACATGACTATTCGATTGTGGGACACAGAGACAGGCACACCCCTTGCCAAGCCATTCAAAGGCCACACTGGCTGTGTCAACTCAGTGGCTTTCTCCTCAGACGGGCGGCGCATCGCATCGGGTTCAGACGACCAGTCTGTTCGGGTATGGGATGCGGAGACGGGCACTCCCATCACTGAATTATTCAAAGGTCACACTGGTCGAGTTAACTCAATAGCCTTCTCTCCTGACGGTCGGCACATCGCATCTGGCTCAACAGACTTGTCTGTTAGAGTATGGGACGCAGAGACGGGCACGCTCGTCGCCAAGCCATTCAAGGGTCACACTGGCAGTGTCAACTCAGTTGCTTTCTCCTCAGATGGGCGGCGCATCGTATCTTGCTCAACAGACTTGTCTATTCGAGTGTGGGACGCAGAGACGGGTACTCTCCCTGCCAAACCAGTCAAAAGCCACGCCATTCAAATCAACTCAGTGGCAATCTCCCCAGACGGGCGGCGCATCGCATCTGGTTCGGCAGACCAGTCTGTTCGGGAATGGGACGCAGAGACGGGCGCTCTCTTCGCCGAACCATTCGAAGGCCACACTGATTGGGTCAGATCAGTTGCCTTCTCGTTAGATGGGCGGCGCATTGCATCAGGCTCGGACGACGGGTCTGTTCGAGTTTGGGACGCATTGGCTGGCACTCTTATCGCCGGTCCATTCCAAGGCCACAATGGCTATGTTTTGTCAGTAGCCTTCTCTCCTGATGGACGACATATCGCATCTGGCGCAAATAACGTTCAAGTATGGGACGTGGAGACGGGCACTTTGACTGCTGCCCCACCCAAAGGCCACACGGGCTATATTATGTCAGTAGCCTTCTCGCCAGACGGGCGGCGCATCGCATCGGGCTCGGACGATTGGTCTGTTCGAGTATGGAGCACAGAGACGAGCGCTCTCATCGCCGGACCATTTGATGGTCACACCGGCGACGTCATGCTCGTAGCCTTCTCGCCGGACGGGCATCGCATTGCATCGGGCTCGCACGATCAGTCTGTTCGAGTGTGGGACGCAGAGACCGGCACGCCCATCGCCAAACCATTCGAAGGCCACACCGGCGGAGTCAATTCAATGGCCTTCTCACCGAACGGGCAGTGCATCGCATCCGGTTCGAACGACCAGTCTGTCCGACTGTGGGATTCAGAGACGGGCGCGCTCATCGCTGGGCCATTCAAAGAACACACCAAGTTTATCACATCTGTCAAAATTTCCCTCGATGGACGCCGTCTGGTGTCGGCGGCTGGCCTCACCATACGTGTCTATGATTTCACCCAAATGTGTGCCGCGCCTAAGCCCAGAGACACAGCAACCAGCTCCCCAGACCAAGCCTCTCCTGATGGCAGTGACAACGGATTCGGAAACTACTCGCGGCTAGAGCACGGATGGATGCTCAACCGCGAAGGTGGCTTACTCTTTTGGGTCCCGCCTGAACATCGAGAAGGGTTGTATTGGCCTCATAATACAATGGTCATCTCTGAACGGTCAACTCGCCTGGACATGGAGAAGTTTGTTCATGGAGAAGACTGGACCCGGTGTCACATCTGAAGGCTGATATTGTCAACGTGGTGGTAGTTGCTCCTCGTTTGCGGCCGTAGCATTGATAATATTGTTGTCATAATATAGTAGTGCTTGTATACACACATCTGGAATTCTATAAATCTTCGATAGCATGAAGCGGGTTGGAGTTGATAGAACACGACCGCGGCTGCAAATCAGCATCGAAAGGGGCACTGGAGCTTACTGAAGTCCGAGCGTCATTTTGAAATCACCATTCACAAGGAAACCACTAGCTCAGTCTACATTGTAATGTACATAAATAATAGTCCATCTCCTTTAATCCTCCAGCCCCTCGAGCTCCTCCTCTTCCGCCAGCAGCTTCTCTACCTCGAGCGCAGCCATGCACCCGCTCCCCGCACTCGTGATTGCCTGGCGGTACCGCTTGTCCTGCACATCGCCCGCCGCATACACGCCTTTTATGTTCGTCTCCGTCGTCCCCGGCTTCGTCAAGATGTAACCGTCCGCGTCGGTAGTGACCTGATCCCGCACTAGGGTCGTCGCGGGCTCGTGCCCGATAGCGTAGAAGAGGCCGCTGACCGCGAGGTCGGACTCTTCTCCGGTCTTTACGTTCTTGATGTGCAGCGAGTTGAGCAGATCGCCGTCGCCGTCGCAGCGCGTCGCGACCGTGTTCCAGAGGACGGTTACTTTGGGGTTGTTGAGCAGACGCTTCTGCATGATCTTGGATGCGCGCAGCTCGTCGCGGCGCACGAGCACGTAGACATGCGAGCCGTATTTTGTCAGGTCTGCACCAGCTAGGTCAGTAATGGCCAGAGTATATATGGTGTGCGGGCAACTCACAAGTAGCCTCCTCAGCTGCAGAGTCACCACCACCGATGACGGCGAGGGGCTTATTCCGGAAGATGGGTACGGCGCCGTCACACACGGCACACGCGCTGATCCCGCTTTGCCAGTATTTGTCTTCGCCATCCAAAGACAGGCGCTTCGCGCTCGCGCCCGTCGCGATGATCACCGCGTCCGCCGTCTCCGGCTCCCCTCCCTCTGCGCCTTCGCGCCAGTACTTGAACGGCCGCGCAGACAGGTCGATCTTCGACACCGTCTCGGTGATGACGTTCGTCCCGAAGCGCACGGACTGCTCGCGGAATTTGTCCATGAGCTCGGGGCCAAGGATGCCCGTCGCGAAGCCGGGGAAGTTCTCGACGTCGGTGGTGGTGGTGAGCTGACCACCTGCAGCGAAGCCGTTCGCCATGAAGCCCTCGAAGAGGACCGGGTTGAGGTTTGCACGCGCAAGGTAGATCGCGGCGGTGTGGCCTGCGGGGCCGGAGCCGATGATGACCTGTATGACAGAGAACACGGATTGCAATCAGTATCTACCATCCGCTATCTACTCGATTGCGGGGGATGGGGTGAGACTGACCACTTTAGAGTGCATCTTTGTGCTCTTTGCGTTTGGGATGGGTGCCATTGCTAAAAACGCAGAACTAGCACCTAGGCGTCTGGATAGGGTGGAAAAGGAGGAGCGAAACAGCTTATTGGGGGAATGTGTTGAGCAGCTGATTGGAACAGCTCTCAACAAGATTTTATACGTCGGAGCGGATGAGTGGGAGGCTTTTGCCGGACGACTTTGTAAGGCGCATGAGGAAGCAACCACGTGTCGTCATGTGCAGTAGCATTGGCGCATGCCCGCAAGTTGGCTTACTTACCTCCAGTGAGCTTTGAGTGAGCGATTTATAATTAGTGTCACATAAAATCACTCTGCAATCATCGACACGAGGGAGATTGAGCGGAGAACTTAGGACACTGCAGATAGTGCAGCAGTATGGCCGAAATGTGTGGCCTGCCTACCGTGACACTCGGATGTAAGGTGTCTCATATTACTTAGATGTTCACCAGATCTGCAGAACTGACGTCTAAATCAAATGTCAAACATCACTAAATTGGCATGGTTCGAGTCATCCATGATGACTGAAGCTTGAGCGAAAGTCAATATTATGCATGTAGTTATAATACCGGAGTCAAGCATATATCATAGTAATTTCAAGCTTCGTCGAAGAAACCGGTCCAGGGAGGGTAAAATCAAGCCTGCGCGCATAATAATTCGATAAGTGACTATTTATGCAGAGTTCACAGCGTGATTAAACAACAACGGAGACGATGAACAGCGCCTGGCGCAAAGAATGCACGTGAAGTTAAGGGCCAACTTTCAACCCTTCACACTCGCGCCCCATCCGCAAGGACTGCTTCTTTATGTGCACTGCAAAGACGAAAAAGAGTTTAGAAATGCGTGCAGTTGCGAATGGGAAAAAACATACGGCAGGGAAGGCATCGGCTCTGCCGTTCATGATGAGTGCAACAATAAGTCCGTACAAACCCAAAACCTCGGCGAAGATGAGAATCAGGATCTAAAAGCCACCTTGTAAGTTTTAAGACAGTATAGGTGGTAGTGATACACCAACCATGCCGACGAAGAGCCTGGGCTGTTGCGCGGTTCCTCGGACACCAGCATCACCGACGATGCCAATCGCGAAGCCGGCCGCAAGACCAGCAAGGCCAACAGAGAGACCAGCACCGAGGTAGACGAACGAGCCAGCGAGAGTCATGGACACCGTGACTGCGGAATACCAGTAGCATTAGCATTGACATTCAGTGTTGTTCATCGGTGCAACGCACGCTTTCCGGCAATGAGCACAGACACGACCAGGCCGTAGATCTAGAGCAGAGAGTCAGTTGGATGCAAGAGTCGTATGAATGGGAAGTAGCGTACAGCAATGATACCCGCCATGATGACGGGGACAACACACTTCATCATCAAGTCCGGTCGGAGGACAGACATGGCAGAAATGCCGACACCAGACTTTGCAGTACCGTAACTGTTTCATGAGGTGAAGAGTACGCGAGAAAGGCAGAAGACAAAATGAAAAGTAAACGCATCACAAGGTCAGCAAGCGGCGGGAAAACTGAGCATGACGATGACCACTAACCTCGCTCCTATGCCTATTCATCCACGACCGACAGACGACCATCAGCTTCAAGCATCAATGCAACTACACAGACCACGAAAACGCACAAGTGAACACGATGGCGCTGGTGCAGCCCTGTATGTTCCGAAGACACTGTAAGCTCTTCACGCGACTTTTTCAGAGAGGCGGAACGACTGACCATGGCGCTGAAGAAGGGGGCGTAGACAGGGCAGAGATCAGACATTGCAGGGAGATTACTTGGGGGAGAAGTGGATATGAAGGAGGGACGGGTTGACTGCGACAGAAACTGCGTGAACGTTGGACGGCCTTGGGATGAAGCTCCCAGGGCGTCCTAATCGGGGGATTTCCAAACAGACTCAAACACGCCGGTGGCGGCGGCGGCCTTCAAGTTTGCAATCTCCGTCCTCTTCGTCGGCAGACCGTCTTGCCTTAGAGGTTTCATCGCATGAAAGCTCGCAAGGATTCGATAGAGAGAGATTCTCAATTGCTGCTACCCAGAGCTCACAAAATTGCAGGTGCAATTCCATTTTGAAAATGCTTACTGACCTCTGCCGCCAGTTAGGGTTCCGCCAGCTTAGCTTTACACAATCAGGAGGCACCACACGATCCCCCGTTCCGCTTGAAGATCTCCCTTACACCGAGTCGAGTGTATCCTAAGTTTGCCTTGCGAACTAGAAAGACATTCTAGGATTCTGTTTCCTTGGATGTTATGTGGGGGTTGCTCTGCATCAAGCTGGATGATACCAGCAGGCACTATACTTGTTCTGCTTTAGAATCTACCTTCACCTCCATTGGATCGTCAAAGCTGGCGCGGTTAACGACGGTATCAACGTCTGGATGTAACAAGGCAAACATGCGTGGCCAACGCTGCATCTTGCATCCATGTACCTACGTTCTCCGTCCTGGCTTCGACGGTTTCGTGGACCACTCCGCGTCCCAAGAGATAATTGAGCGCGATATACTGAAATCTTTCAGGGAAATCACTCTCTGGAATCTATTCTCGCCTATGTTATATATCCAGGGAGGTGAAGCGACCTTTGGGTTGCTCGGATCCCAATCCTTTCTGCGCGCCACCTCTCAACGTGACGGGACCACCCCCTACATTCAGTGGATGCACTCGACCATCATAAAGTGGCTTTAGAGGCAGAACTCGCTTCATGATTTCACAAGTTCTGCGGGTAAGGGCATTTATTCAGAGCGCCGAACGTCGACTTGTGTGTTCGGGATGTGCGCAGGATCAAGAAAGATTCAGGCGTGATAGAGGAGCATGGTCGCTGCGGAGTACTACTGGCTGTGTCATTTGACCAATTTTGCTATGGCTATTGTGGTATCGACTGGAGAGATCAAAAACATATGTGAAGTCGTGTTCAAATCCTGCGGCCAAGCTGCAGATATGGCTGTAGATCGGAGGTCAGCCACTACACCGCTTCTCGCAATCAAGCGCGATTGTTGGCCAATTTAGGAGCGAGATGGGATTTGAGTCGCATGCTATGCAAGTAGACGCCATCAATGTGGCGATACAAATTCGCCTCGTACTACTTCTGACAGGAATATTCTGGTGCAATCGCATGCCATCTCTTGATTAATTGCGCGTACGACTTACCGATCATCTACCTATCACCACGCTGCTTTCATATCCCATCGGCTAGATTGCAGTATCTTGTCTGCTATTGTGCCTGTAATGGAAGCCCCGCAGCTAGGAACATATTCATCCCTGCAAATATCCTGGGCGCAGCAAGTCCTGCTCAGTGCAGACCCGCTCCAGTTTTGCCAAGGCCGAGCCAAGATCCTCATCGGTCTATCAACTATTCAATTTTGCAAGAATTTCCTGCTTGCAATGATTGCACACTGGCAGTACGATGGCTTTTGTTGTACTCTATATTAAAGAGTCTGGACTCGCTTCGCGTAGAGGGTCACCGAGGCTGTTCAAGCTTTTAATTAGAAGGGCCGGGGAATGGCGAAGCCCGAAAATCATGCACTCAGCACTGTCACATATGTACTGCCACCATCCACTTACAGTAGTCTCCCGAGGGCAAACGCCAGACAAACGGTCAAACCTGCGTGAACTCCGGATACCTTGTCTGGCGTCTGCTTTTTCCCATGGGTGCCTTGTAGTGGGGATGGGCAACGCCTGTAAAGACCGTGTCACGCTTATGTAATATTCCCATCAGCCAAACTGCTCGAAATTGGTGACCCAAGCTGACCCAAGCCTCGTCAAACAGATTCAAGACGA